>JASAMX010020944.1:0-30914 GCA_030248175.1 Microlaimidae sp. YZB2_3 | reverse complement strand
CAAACTCAACAAATGACTGGGACTTTGCGTTACCCTTTGTAACAAGTGCTTACAATCGGTCACCACAAGAATCTATTGGGGAAAGTCCTTTTTATCTGATGTTCGGACGCGACATGCGGGTACCCATTGATGCAAAGTATAAATTGTCTCGCTCGCCTTACGTTGATTATGAGGATAACTATTTTGACCACGCTCGAGTAGTTATGACTCAAGCTTGTGACCTTGTAAAACAAGTGTTGTCGAAAGCACAAGAACGTCAGAAGCGTAATTATGATAAAAAAGCACACTCCAAACCTATTGTAATTGGCAGTTTAGTGCTTAAACATAATCCAGCCATTAAAGTCATCAAATGTGCTAAATTCGTTAGTCAATGGACGGGACCATATAAAGTCCTTAAAATTGACTCATTGAAAGCTATCGCACAAATTACACTTCTTTCTGACGATCCTCAGAAAGTTGAGTGGGTTAACTTACAGCGTCTAAAACCATATACACCTCAAAAAACCAATCCTACACCCGAACGTTGTATACAAACAATCAGACAATGTAAAACACAATCAAAACAGGTAGCGTTCTGTGATCTATCACGTGTAGTTGCTAACACGCATTTTGAACCTAAGGTTGCTAAAAGCAGTAATCCTCTGTTTACTTGGAACGTATTATCTTCTTGTCCAAAAGACGATGATAGTGACGATGATTGGAAGCCAGAATGTAATGTTATACGCCCATATTCTACCAATTTTGAGACTGATTGGGAAGGGAAACCAGAAAAACCCAACCACTTAAAACAACCAAAACCAAAGGGTATGTCAAACAAAAAATGGCGTAATCGCTGTCGTCATGCATACTTTGCCACACGCGGCAGATCCTGGTACGAGCAAAGGAAAGAAAAAGCTCTCAGGAACCTTGAACTCCAATCTCCTAGCCCAAAAGCTAAGCCTCAACAACCAACCATCATGAATGAAGTGATGGCTGAAATGGATGAGAATGTGTAGTTTGCATGATGTTGTCTTAAGTATAAAAAATATAGCACTTATACGCATGCATGCGAAACAAACAGACATTTAAAAATACAAAAATGGATGGTCTGTAACAACCTTATCAACCGAAGTTACTACGTGAACACTGGAAGTTGTATATACGGAACATGAGGTAAAATTTATTGAGTGAGGATATTCCAGGGTCTGATCAAACCATTTCAATGGAATACAACTCAATGGGCCCTGAGAAAATGTTTTTGAATATGAATAAAAACGGTATAAATAAAACGTATTGTGAATAAGTAAAAATTTAAAAAAAATATGGTTCAGAGATACCACATTAAAACGCGCACAGTAGAGTGGTTTGGCCAACCACATGAAAATGCGATATAATAGTATAAGTTATGTGTACATATTATTTGTGAATGAATTAAGTACGTTACGGATTGAAATTGAAAATACATGGATCTATAAGTTGATAGGTTGAATTTTATTTAATTCTGTTGTTTTTACAGTGCTACACTACACGACAGCGTAACGTATTTGCACAACAAAACAAAACCTTTACACTACTTGCCATACCAATAACTTTCGGAAAACTTTAAATTAAACAGTTATTGCAATTTTTGCTACGTCATACAGGTTAAAAGCCACTTTCGCAAATCCTTTGGCTAACAGTGTTTCTATTTTGTAATCAGCATATAATTGTTGTAACCACTGTTTCCTTACAATGTCTGTTAATTATACTTTCCTTATACTTTTTAAAATATCCTTAGTTTTCCATTTTAATATCTGTTTAGTTTTTTATTTACATTTCCTTAATGCTTTCATAATTTTCTTAGTTAGTTCTCTTGTCCTTTATATTTATGTGTGTTTGTACATACTAGTACTTAAAATAAAATTGTTACAATGTGTAAATAAATAAATAAATATGTTATTGGTACAGGTACAGTAGCGAAGGCAATCGTTGAATTTTTACTTATTGTTGCTTTAATTTAGCGAATCCTTTGTTTCACATGGGTCAATTACCAGCGGGTCGTCATTGCGGACAACCTCAGTGCACTCACTCGCATTGTTTTCCGTTGCTCCAAGAGGAGGAGAGGCAGCGTCAGCGTTGCCTACAGCGTCTACAAGAAACCAATGCCGGGGATATTCCACCACTTCGCAGGAACCTCGCCATGTTCCTCGACCGATCGCGCCCCACACCGCGGCTAGTGCTACACGATCCCAATGAGCAGCACCTGTTGCTGGTCCCAATCGAAGCACACCAAGCTTGGCCACCACCCAATGCCGCTTTGGCGTCCGCCAATACCATTCCCAGTCCTGTAGTGTCTGCGGAAGAGTCCTCCCAGGGGGAGGCCACGATCTCTCAGGCCTCTGCGAGTACAGCGAGTTTCTCCCAGGACCTTCCACCGAGTCGCGCTCAGGTGATTCAACAGATCGCGACTGATCAACCGGCAGAGGAAGAGATGGAAGGTGGACCCTTACATGGCAACGATAGCGACAGTCAAGAAGGGTCTCCACAAGATATGGACAAACAATAAAAATTCTCTTCCCTCTGTCGTCTACAAACAATAATTTTTATTCATTACTCGCCGTCACAAACATCTTTTTTAAGAAAAAATATTAATTCAAGTGATACAGACTCTATAATTTTTGCTCAAGCTACAAGCCAACAATACCTCCGATGCCTTCTGATGATACTCTTTACTAGTTACGTGTAATTCTTAATTTTCATACTTGTATTTTTGTGCTTTAATTTCGTATTGTGATATCATAACCTACCTCTACTAGTTTCTTTTTTTGTAATTGTTACTTGTAATTGTTGTGTGTGTATATGTACTAGTCTTTTTGTGTTTATTTAGTTAAAGAGATAAGAAATTTACTAAAGGTATTTAGCCGCTAACTGCTAACACCACGTTCTTACATTAAAAAGGGTTTTTTCTTCATAGGTAAGGTGCTTCGCTAGAAACTGTACACCCGCCACGGTCTGTTTGCTCGCCTTTAGCTGGGGACAGCTACAGACTGGTGGGGGAGGTGTGGCGGATAGCGTGTAGTAGCATAGGCTAATTAAATTAACAATGTCAATTCCTTCTTAAGTGGTCACTACACTCGCTTTTAATCATGTTTTATTTCCCATTTACATATTTTAAATATATAAATGTATGCACTGTAACCAAATTACAGTAGCCCGCGCCTGTTGCCGCGCTTGTCAAAACAACCGCTTATAGCAGCATACGCGCTCCATGCGGTGCGTTGGCCCAGTGGGTTCCGTTATCATTGCTTGCGCTTTTTACTTACTGACCAGTCGACTACCACTGATTTGGAACCCTCCGTTGGCAGTCCCATCATAGATATTTATAATTTAACCTTTTTTATACAGTGATTCTCCCTTGAAATGCCAACAAGCTGTAGTTGGTTTCGACCAACTTAGGTAGGGAACTGTGTTAAGTGGAGTTGTTCCAGTGGCTGTCTGGAACTTCTCCTTGAGTTAGGGCGACATTTACGAAGCTATTTTGGTGGAATGGCCACGAGTTTACACCGTCGGTACAGGTATCTTAATAAAGAACTTTGCACGTGCTCTGCCAATTTATTTGGTAGTTTCTTTTGTAATTAAGTAGGTAGGTTAAATAAACCCTCGATGGGTCGTTGTCAATAACGACCACCGCTTTTTAAGTATACACTTCCGTTACAAAAACAAGTAAATTTCTTTAAAACAAACGTAAAATAAATCCATAACTCAGTCCTCTAAACTAAACCGATACAGTTTTCAAAATCAAATATAAATTTAAAACTATGTTTTTGTTCGGCTAAAATCTTAGCCATAGCATCTTTCCAAAAAGTGCTTTAAAAATCAGTCTTTTATTATTATTATTATTTATTTTGTCACTTATTCATTAAATTGCTCTAAATTAAAAAAAAAAAAAAATAGAAGTCTTTCTTTTTGACTTATTCATTAAATTGCTCAAATTTATCGTAAATGCAATCTTTTGCTCACTTGCTCACCGCAACGCGGTCTGTTGCTGTTGTGTAATCAATCGTAAATAAACCTATAGTGTAACCTTTTGTGTAAACCTCTTATCACCGCAATAAATCTGTCTGCCAAAGCAGCAACCGTTCACAAATTACATAAACTAAGTGTTTTTACGTATTTAAATAAATCTAACTCAAAAATCACATTCAAACATAACCGTTCTAGTCCCACACGACACATAAAACCACGGAACCCCAACCTCGTGCCAATCCCTCTATTTTTCCCTCGCCGAAACTTTAAAAGTGCTCTAGTATTTTTAATGTTTTGTTGAGATCTAAACTCTGTAAAGGAAAATTACCTAACCACTTCTGCTGTTCTTTTCTTGTTCAGTAGCTTCATTATTTTTCAAGCACACCTTGGTTGAGGTCTTAAAGTAACTTTTTGAAGGACTTGAGCAAAGCTCAAGTCGGCCCTCTCTGTTAATTTTTGACCCAGTTACTTCGAGGTTTATATCTGTAGATTACCTTGCCAGTGAAGCTACTGCAAGTAACGAACCAATCGCGCTTACACTTTTTTTCTGCGTGTATTTTTGAAGAAGTCTGATACCTTTAGACTTCTCAAATTAAGCCTTACAAACCACTCTGGGATTTTTAATGTTTCACACCAGAAACATACCCGCAGCTAATTAGCATTGCTCATACTTCTCTTCAATATCTGGTTGAGATTCGGACTAAATGGTAGCTCTCTTAAACCAAACTTTTTGTAAAGAGCAAAGCGCGCACCGCTCTTATTTTCCGCCTCAACACGGTAATGTATTACAGTAAAATTTATTGTAGAGGCATATTCACTACAGTGGATATGGTCTTTGCTTAGCTTTCCTCCAGCGGATCGCTGAAGATTTGATCATCTGTAGGAATATTTGAAAAGGAATTTGCAAAGAAGTCCTCCCTTCCATTTCGTCCTTTGCCGTAATCCCCTTTCCATGAACCGACCTGACCCCCTGGTCAAGAGGGTGTGTCGTGTGTTCCCCAATTCATAAAGGTCAAACCACTTAAGTTCTTACGTGGAAATTTCTTTATATCGTAAATTATAACTGAGCTATTTCAAGTAAAGTACAGTAGTTGTTTTATTAACAAGAGCTATAAGTAAATTGTGTGTACCCCGCCCCAATACCCTCAATTACCAGCTTGACCCTTGTGCGCCCGCTGCAAGAGGTTGTATATATTCAAGTTTTTGTTTTAAGTCAAAATCAAAGTTTATTAGATCAACCAACACAAAAGTAAATATCATTTGCAAATCGGTTAGGGCCTCGCATATTACAGAACGATGACTTGGTTTATCTAAATTTTGGTTCAAAGACTTTTGTTTAAGCGCTAAATTGAACCAAAGATTAAAACATACTCTTAAATGCTTTAAGTGAGATTGCTTTTATTTGCTCCTGTGTTAAATTGTTTGATTTACAATCTACCCTATTAGAAAAGAAAAACTTTCTGACGTTAATCCTACTTTTTTGAACTTTTAATTTTAATTTATGTCCTCTGATGTTATTATGATTAAAAGAAAAAAATTCTAGCATTGATGTTTGTTTTTTTCATGTAAAAATTTATAACATTTACAAAGATCAAAAATATTGCGTCGTTACTAAAAACTTTTTAAATTTAGGAATCTTTTATCTAAATAGCCGTTTATCATAGTTAGCATATTTTAAACCACATCTTTTATAAATTCTTTTTGTAAATTTTTTTAAGCACTTTTAATTAAATATATGTCTTTTTGGTGATATGGACTCCAGATAACACTCGCGTATTCAAAAATTGGTCCAACATATTCTGTGTATGCATGCAAAAGGTTACTAATGTAGTTAGAATTAAAAGTTCTAAAAATTAGTGATAAAATTTTGAAAGCTTTTTTAGTGAAAATATTTCAATAATCTCCAAATTTTAAATTTTCAGTCAGATTTACTCCCAAGTCTTTTAAGTAAGTTACCTTTTTTACAATAATTAAATATATGTTTTCTATCTTTTGTACCTATATAAAGAATTTCACATTTATGTCTGGCCAGAGTTAATTGCCAATTTCGTGACCATTTTAATATTCTATCCAAATCACTTTCTAATTGTTCCTTTTTTACAGTTTCCTTACCAAAAAAATAATATAAATTTTCACATTGTTGGCGAAAAGTTTAGTTTCAAAGAAATAAATTTCGTTTACTAGATTATTTCTGAAAACTAAAAATAAAAAAAAGCCCTAATACCAATCCCTGGGGAACGGAACCCTTAACAAAATATGATGAAAAAGCTGAATTGGCTTGAATCCAAATTAAAATATTCCCACTTACTCCTAATTTCTCTAATCTGTACAGAAATTTTGGATGTGACACTGTATCAAACGCTCTGGCAAAATCTAAATATACAACAACAATAAATTGTTTGTTTTTCATAGACAGCGGCCAGTCATTTAGAATTTTAAGTAATTGTGTTACCATTGAACTTTTGTTTTTAAGCCTGTGTTGACATCTAGACAAGAAATTGATAAAAAAAACCAAAAATTTGTTTTTAACTAACTTTTTCATAGTTTTAAAAACAAATGACGCCAAAGACACAGGTCGGTATTATAATTTTTCACTGTTTGATCTTTTTTAAAAATTGGTATTACAAAAGCAATTTTTCAATCATCAGGTAATAACTCCGAGTCAAATGATTATAGAGATTAGATAAAGGCTCAGCTATAACAGAAGCTATTTTTTTAAAACTAGCCGGTAGGTCATCAGGCAATTTCGAAAATTTGTGAGGTAATTTTTTGATAGCATTTCTTACATTTTTAATACTAAAAAACATATCATTCAGAGCGCTTATTTTATTAACGTTAAATTCAAGAAGATTTCCATCATTATTAATGAAAACTGAACTAAAGTATTGTGCAAATATTTTAGATTTATTGTTGTCCTGTGTTACCGTCATCTGTCTTTAGAGGTGGTATAATTTCTTTAGTTCTAATTAATTTTTAACAAATTGATATAAACTTTTTAAATCCTTTTATTTAACATTTTATGCTTTAAGTTTTCATTATTAGATTTAACTAGTTCTTTCTAATTTTCTAGTTCTTTCTAATTTAAAAAAAACCATACCTAATTTTGAAAGTTTTTCAGGGTTAAAACTTAACACTGATAAAACGCAATGTACCGGAATAGGCAAATTTAAAACAATAAATAACATAAAAGAGGATAAATTTAATGTGGGCACTAAGGCTATAAAAATTTTGGGAATAAATTTCGACCTTAATAAAAAAATATGATTAAATTAAATTTCGCCGATAAATTAGAGAAAATACATACATTCCTAAATTCTTGGCATACTAGAGGTCTAACTTTAATTAGACGTATTTTAGTACTAAAAACTATTGGGCTGTCTCAGCTAGTTTATCCATTAATCAATTTATATATTGACAAAAAAAACCTTAAATCAAATTAAAAAAATTATTACCAACTACACTTGGAATTTTAAACTACCAAAGATAAAACTTACTGTAATGATAAAGGATTATAAAAATTATGGAATGAAAATGCCATGTATAGAATCAACAATAAAACATTTAAAATTAAAATGTCCGGACGAATTATAAATAGTCCTTCAGCAAAATGGCGCGCTTTTATTTGTCATACGCTAAAAAAATCGGTGGATTGGAATATTTACTCAATTGCACTTACAACTTTACAAATTTTCCAGTTAAGTGGAATGGCATCGATAATTATCATATTGATGCTCTAAAAGCGTATCAAGAAGTTAGCAATAGAAGAATTGTCAAATTACACTGTTGGAAAGCCATTATAAACGAAAAAATAAACAATAATAAGAGTATACTGATAGACAATACAACAGTTTATCATCATGAGCCGGTAACAAAAAAACTGTGACCAAATAAAAAATTTTCTCGATGAAAAACGAAATTGGAAGCCATTCTCAATAGTTAAAAAATGTACAATTTTAAAAAATTCAATCAAATACATAATAATCAAATTAAAGCAGTAGTCAATCGCGTGTGGGAAGACATTCTTAAAGCTGGATTAACTCAAGAAAGATACCCTCTACCAGAATGGAAAGAGTTGAATACATATAAAGAAATAAAAAAAAACATATAAAGAAATAAAAAAAAGTTTTATTATAAAACAAACAGAAGACCAGGCATCAATTAAACACTGGAATGAAATAATTGGGGAACAACAATATGCCTTTTGGACAAAAAACCTTATAAATATAAAAATAATAACCTCAGAAACAAAACTTTAAGTTTTACAATTTAAAATTTTACATAGAGTAATAAGCTGCAGGGGGTGGCTTTATAAATATAAAATAGTAAATTCTTCATTCTTCAAACCAGGTAAAACTTTAATATCCTGAAATACTTTGGCATCATTGGATAAAACAAGATCTAAGATGTTGCTGTTTCTTTTGTGTTCTTTGAACAGCTGAGTTAATTCTATCTCATTAAAAAAAAAGTACCACTCTTTTCATTTTGATGATTTGATGTAATTTCAAAAGAATCATATTTAATACTTTATAAATTGAACTGCAAGTAATAAACTTTCCTGAAAATCGTCGGTTATATCGCATAGTACATTAAAAATAACTAAATCCTCTGTTTTATTGGTTTGTGGTTTTCTGTATAAACAATTCTGATTTTAGATTTATTGCACGTTTTTATATCATCAATAGCTATGACGTCAATATTTTTATATCTTTCGTTAATTTTTATTTTTGTTGAGTTCAATTCTTGTTTAGCAAATATACATACGTCCCCTCCTACCTAGTTTTTAGGGTCACATATGAAAATATCATAATTTTTGTGTTTATTTATCATTTGATCTGTTTCACTCTCAATAAACTAAGTAAACCAAGTCTCCGTTAAAAGTACAACAACCAAAACACCATATATTACGTCATCACCACTTAACAAACAATCTTATTCCCCTATTCTTACACACAAAATTTAGTATGGTGTAAAGTAATAAAATTAGTTTTAGTATTAATATAAACAAAAAATTCCTTGTATAAATATGTTATAAGCCAAAAAAAGTTTAAACAAAACAGTTTTAAACCGCTTCAACTATAAAAATGATTTAGGTTAAGAGCAAAATCATTTATTTCTGAAAAAAAGTTTTTATAGTCTTTTTACACGGGGCAAGCACAGCCGCCTGCACATGCTTTGTGGTTTTCAAAAGAAATTTTTAAGCCAGAGTACACATATTTTTGGTCCCTTTTAGTCTTCTCTCTGATGGTTCACTCTTAAAAAAAAAATTTGGTTCCCAGAAAGCCTAAAAACAACGGAGCCTGATTGGTATATATCACTTTTGCAGGTATGGCTAATCCCAAAAATCACCAGGTGTCTAAAGTAAAAATTGCTTCTGAAATTAAATTACTAAACAATTTTTTTCTAAACTTACCAAATCCGACAGCATTTAAGACGTCATTACGAAGCTAAGTCAGTGGAATTTGCTTTAATTTTTAGTGAACACTCAAAAAAGTTTTTCAATTAGCATAACAAGCGCGTTTTTCATGTATTAATAAAAAGAAATTTCCAGTGTTTTGAGTATCTGAGGTCTATAAATATTTTTATATAGATGTTTTTATATTTTATAAAAACGTCTATAAATTCTCATTATACCGAAATCTCCGCCTATTTTTCGTAAAACACATTAAAAAAGTTTGTTGAATTGTAGTCCAGTGGAGTATTTCCGCGCAGTGCTCTGCGCTGCTTGGTCCCAGCCACGTCCCACCTCTTGCACTGACTGGTCTTCTATCTTCTAACATGTAATTTATAAAAAGTGGGCGGAGATTTGTAAAATTAAATTTACAAACGTGTTTATGAAATAGGTCCCTAATTTGTTTATTTGTATCGGCCGTCATTGTAGGGTGCAATTAATTAAAATTTTATTTTGATATTTTTAACTGTTATCCAAAACTGTAAACTATACAATGATATTAGCAATCAATTTCCGTTCCGCCATTTTTATACATAAATTTTTAAAAGTTGAAATTCACCCATAGCCCACATCATTTTTGTACAGTCAAGATTATTTTTATTTCTACTTAAATTAGTTTAAAGTAACTAACCAGAGTTATCGTGTGAATGGTGGATTTTAACTTTTTATTGACTTTTTGACCTTATTACTTGACTTTGATGTTCTTTAAATTACATCCTAATGTCAAAATTATAAAAAATAAAAATCATTTAAACTTACGAATACATTTTCCCGCTTCTGCTTTATATCCTGTTCGACAAACGTATCCTGACGGACCAAGTACACAGTTTGGATCACTTGGTTCACACTCAGCTCCTAAAGAATATTGTAAATATTACATAAAAAAGTTTTTAATTAAACCTATTGCAGACTAGCTTGTTGAACCTTGCGGGGCGATTGAGTCTGACGGTGCCGTGCCTGATGTAATTAGAGAACGTCGGTACATTCTGAAATTCTTGGTTATGTTCGTCTTTTTTTCCTTTTTTTTCTTCTACTTATTATTATTCTACTGCTCAAATATTATATACGATACTGATATTGATCTTCCTCCTTCGATACTGACTTCTTGGAAATAAAAATAGGGTCATCGGTAAGCGCCAGGAGTTTAACAACTTTTTTGGGAGTCACTTTTTAAAGTATCTGTTATCGATTTATTAATCAAAATAATGATCTAAAATAATCACAAATGAATTTCTCACCAGAACAATAACAGCCTTTGGGTAACATAAGTTGTAGTGTTTGTGTTGTTGTAGTAGCTAAATATGTCATAGTTTTTTTGCCAAACAGCAGACATATCAAACTTTAAATAGATAAATGTTTTACTGAAAGAATTTAAGAAATGAAAGCGCTGGTTTAAAAAGTAAACCCTAAATTATCTAACAAATGATTTTTAAAATTTGAATTTTTCTACCACTATTTATTACCACATTTATTATGTCAATTGTTTAATCATATATTAATCAAAAATGTTTTTTTCAAACTTACTAACGCATCTGCCTGCTTGTGATATATATCCTGCTCTACAAACGTATCCATTTGGACCCTTGATACAATTCGGATCAGTAATAAGCGAACATTCCGATTCTGAAATTAGCTAGTGTTGCTAAAAAACTACTACCATTTTTAATACATATGTTTTTTTTTAATTTTTTTAAATTTTTTTTAAAATTTAAGTTTCTTCCCCAGTCCACATTTTTTTTGTGCAGTCTACAAAATTTTTAGATTATGTTTATTTCTACTTAAATTAATCAAGGGTGGCGCGGGAGCGCCACAGGCCGCGGGATTCCCGTGGCGCCGTGACAACCATTATTAGAAAACGTGGGTAAATTTTGAAATTCAGAACCTTCTTCTTCTACTTCTTATTTTTATTCTTATTCTTATTTTTATTCTTATTCTTATACTTTTTCTTCTTCTTCTTCTTCTTCTTCTTCTTCTTCTTCTTCTTCTCGAAGTAGAAGTAGAAGTAGAAGTAGAAGTAGAAGTGGAAATGGAAGTGGAAGTGTAAGTGGAAACGCAAGTGTAAGTGGAAGTGGAAATGGAAGTGGAAGTGGAGGTGGAAGTGGAAGTGGAAATGGAAGTTGAAGTGGAAGTCGAAGTGCAAGTGCAAGTGGAAGTGGAAGTAGAAGTAAAAGTAGAAGTAGAAGTAGAAGAAGAAGAAGAAGAAGAAGAAGAAGAAGAAGAAGAAGAAGAAGAAGAAGAAGAAGAAGAAGAAGAAGAAGAAGAAGAAGAAGAAGAAGAAGAAGAAGAAGAAGAAGTAGCAGTAGAATTAGAAGTAGAAGTAGAAGTAGAAGTAGAAGTAGAAGTAGAAGTAAAAGTAGAAGTAGAAGTAGAAGTAGAAGTAGAAGTATATGAAACTTAAATTTGTCTGTTTTTACATGACTATATGTGTATGTATATTGGCAAGTAAATTTATTCAATTCAATTCAGTTGTCCTATTTCTTTGACGCTTTTAATTATATAAAGTATTTCTGACTACTTATAAGTGTGTATATTTTTTTAAAAAAAATTCTAGCCGTTTTATATTTTTAAACTAGCCTTGAAAAATGCTCTAATAATAGAGCAGAAAAAAGGGGCGATTTTTCCCCGGGCGTATGTTTAGACAGAAAAGATGCAGACTAGTCTGAGATGGACATTATGTGGACTATAGGAAATTTGCATTTGGTTTTGCCAGCTGCTCACTAAATAAAAATTTCTACGATATGATAATGATTTGTTTATACATTGATCTAATCACACAGCACTGTTGCATTTTTTTAAGTTTGATGAAATGTCAATTGAAAAAATCATACTCACAGCAATCTTTGACAAGCGCGAAATCGCCACTTTTTCAATAAGAAGGTTATATTTGTATGTGTAAGAAACAACTATAAATTTGAAAAAGTGGCGATTTCGCGCTTGTCAAAGATTGCTGTGAGTATGATTTTTTCAATTGACATTTCATCAAACTAAAAAAAATGCAGCAGTGCTGTGTGATTAGATCAATGTATAAACAAATCATTATCATATCGTAGAAATTTTTATTTAGTGAGCAGCTTGCAAAACCAAATGCAAATTTCCTATAGTCCTTATAATGTCCATCTCAGACTAGTCTACATCTTTTCTGTCTAAACATACGCCTGGGGAAAAATCGCCCCTTTTTCCTGCTCTATTATTAGAGCATTTTTCAAGGCTAGTCTACCATTTTTTTTTATTAAATTAAAAAATAGCCTAATAAACTATAGTTTTAGCTGCGCAATGACATATGTTTATAATCATTCCGTTGCCGAGATAAAATAAAAAATAATAATAAGAAGAAGATGAATTTGAATTACAAAACTAACCCACGTTGTTTAATTATAGTTAGTGCGGTGCAGTTGCGCTCCAGACAAAGTTTACCTACGTTCTCTAAATATAGTTGGCGCGATACCGTGCGCCAATGATTGCAATTATAATTTTTAAAGTAAAAAAAATAATAATAATAATAAAATGATGAACATGAATAACAAAATTTACTCACGTTCTCTAAGTATAGTTGGCGCGATGCCGTGGGTTAAATTGCAGTTGGCACCCCGCACCACCGATGATTACCGGCGCGTGGCGTTCCCGCGCCACCGACGCTTATTATTATTTTTTAATAAATAAAACTTTGAATTAATTTTGTCATCAGTAATGCAAGAATTAAAAAAAGTACTCTGTTGTTTTTGCCGTTTTTTGCGCGGTTGAAGCAGATGGCGCTGGGAACTGGTGCCGTTTCTGCCACCAATTAAAACCGGTCTGCTATTTTTGTGCGGTTTTTATGAGGGGATGTTGGTTGTCTGCTCTGTACAATCCTTATTGTGGCCAAAAGGCTGTTATTGTGCGGTTGGGAGTTTTTATTTGTCTATTTTTCAATTTTTTTATTTTGATCAATAAATCGATAACAAGGACCTAAATAAAAAAAGTGCTTCCTAAGAAAGTTGCGTAATTTCTTCTTCTTTCTAATAAGCCCATGTTTATTTTTGATCAATCAGTAACGAATGAGGAATATCGTTTTTAAGAATGGAGCGTTGGAATAATAATAATAATAAGAAGAAGAAGAAGAAAAAGAAGAAGAAGAAGAAGAAAAAGAAGAAGGTTCTGAATTTCAAAATTTACCCACGTTCTCTAATTATGGTTGGCGCGGCGCCACGGGGCTAAATCGCCCCGTGGCGCTCCCGCGCCACCCATGAAAAGTTGAGGAATTTAAAACAAAACACAAAATAGTGGCTTTATTTTTAAAATTAAGCGTTTTAAGCGTTTCTTGATATTTGTTTTGTTATACAAAAAAGTTTTAGTATTTTTACAGGTATACAGGTTAGATTCCTTACCTTTTGCCAAGAGCCCATGTTTATTTCTGATCAATCCGTAACGACAAAAGAATATCAGTTTTAAGATATAAGCGTTTGAAAAAATATATTTATAATAGGACAAAGAAGAACATGAATTAAAAAATTCACCCCACATTGTTTATTTATTGTTGGCGCGGTGTAGTAGGGCTAAATCGCCGTGTGGTGCTCCCGCGCCACTGATGTTTGCAATTATTTTTTGAAATAAATAAATAATAATAAAAAGAAGATGAACATTAATTAAAAATTACACACGTTCTCTAATTATAGTTGGCGCAGTGGCGCGGGGCTAAATCGCCGAGTGGCGCTCTCGCGCCACCAATGATTCCAATTATATTTTTTAAATAAAAACAATAACAATAAGAATAATATAAACATGATTTACAAAATTTACTCACGTTGTCTGATTTTACAATGGGCGTAGTGCCGCGGGACGTGGTATTCCCGAACCACCGATAATTATAATTTTTTTAAATAAAATTTTATTTAATTTTTTCACAATGGGTGACGTCGTTTCGCTACAGGGAGATTTAGCCCCGCAGCGCCACGCCAACCATTATTAGAGAACGTGGGTAACTTTTAAAATTCAGAACCTTTTTCTACTTTTTCTTCTTCTTCTTATTATTATTCCAACGCTCAATTCTTTAAATCCATATTCCTTCTTTGTTACTTATTGAACAAAAAAAAACAAAGAGCTCATTGGAAACAAGAAAAAATTTACGCAATTTTTTAAGAAAACACTTTTTTCATTTAGGTTCTTGTTATCGATTTATTGATCAAAATAACAAATTGAAGAAATCGAAAAATAGAAAAAACTCCCAAGAATAAGGATTCGACGGAACATACAACAGAGTTTTGGGCGGGGCGCGGTTGGTGCGGGTGCGGGTGTTGCTTCTTTTTTGTGGTTTTTTGTTGGTGTTTTTTTTTTTCATTTGTTTTGGGGTTCGCTTGTTGGGTTTTTTTTGTTTTTTTTTTTGGGGGGCGCGTTTTGGGGTGGTGGCTGTGCTGGTTTGGGTGGGGCGGTGGGGCGTGCTGGGGTGGGGGGCGTGTGGTGGGTGGTGGGCGTGTTGGGGGTGGCTGGGTTTGGGCGTTGCGGGGCGGTGTTTTGGCTGTGTTTAAACCTGGGAAAAATTCTCTATTATTAGAGCATTTTTCAAGGCTATCCTTTTTTTTATTAAATTAAAAAATACTAATAACTATATTTTATCAATGAATATGTTTATAATATCTTGCAGATAAAATAAAAATAATAATAAGAAGAAATGAATTGAATTAAAAATATTGTTTAATTATATTATCTATTGCCTAAAAGTTACTATTCTCGAAATATATTGGCCACTGCAATTATTGCAATTATAATTTTTAAATAAAAATAATAATAATAATAATGATGAAATGAATAAAAAATTATATTCTTATATATTGCCATGCTGGTTAAATTGATTGGAACGATGATTAGCCTGGCTTCCCACGCTTATTATTATTTTTTAATAAATAAAATTTGAATTAATTTTGTATATAATGAAGAATTAAAAAATATCTGTTTTTTTGCTTTTTTTGCTGTTGAAGAGATGGCCTGGACTGTGCTTTTGATGAATTAAACGTTGCTATTTTTGTGCGGTTTTTATGAGGGGGATGTTGTTTTGTTGTAATCTTATTGTGGCAAAAGGCTTTATTTGCGGTTGGGAGTTCTTTGGTTGTTTTTCAATTTTTTTATTTTTATCAATAAATCGATAACAAGGACTAATAAAAAAAGTGCTTCTGAAGAAATTGCGTAATTTCTTCTTCTTTTCTAATAAGCGATGTCTATTTTTGATCAATCATACGAATGAGGAATATCTTTTTAAGAATGGACTTGGAATAATAATAATAATAAGAAGAAGAAGAAGAAAGAAGAAGAAGAAGAAGAAAAGAAGAAGGTTCTGAATTTAAAATTAATTCTCTATGTTGGCGCGGGGGGGCTAGGCTGCGGTGTTTCTGCGGACATGAAAAGTTGAGGAATTTAAAACAAAAACACAAAATAGTGGCTTTATTTTTAAAATTAAGCTTTTAAGCGTTTCTTGATATTTGTTTTGTTATAAAAAAAAGTTTTAAGTATTTTTAAGGTATAAGGTTAGATTTTAATTTTGCAATACATGTTTATTTCTGATCAATCTAACGACAAAAAAGAATATCATTTTAAGATATAAGCTTTGAAAAAATATATTTATAATAGAAAAAGAAGGAATATGGATTTAAAAATCTAGCTTGGAATAATAATAAGAAGAAGAAGAAAAAGTAGAAAAAGGTTCTGAATTTTAAAAGTATTCTCTAATAATGGTTGGCTGGCGCTGCGGGGCTAATCTTGTAAGGAAACGACGTCATTGTGAAAAAATTAAATAAAATTTTATTTAAAAAAATTATAATTATCGTGGTTCGGGAATAAGTCGCGGCACTATGATCGTAAAATCAGACGCGATAAATTTTGTAAATTATGTTTATATTATTCTTATTTTATTTTTTTATTTAAAAATATAATTGGAATCATTGGTGGCCGAGAGCTCGGCGATTTAGCCCTGCGCACTATAATTAGAGACTTGTAATTTTTAATTAATGTTCTCTTCTTTTTATTATTATTTATTTATTTAAAAAATAATTGAAAATCATGGCGCGGGAGAACGGCGATTTAGTATAACGCGCAACAATAAATAAACAATGTGGGGTGATTTTTTATTCATGTTCTTCTTTGTCTATTATAAATATATTTTTTCAAACGCTTATATCTTAAACTGATATTCTTTTGTTTAGGATTGATCAGAAATAAACATGGGCTCTTGGCAAAAGGTAAGGAATCTATTATACTGTAAAAATATAAAACTTTTTGTATAAAAAAAAATATCAAGAAACGCTTAAAACGCTTATTTTAAAAAATAAAGCTATTTTGTTTTTTTTTAAATTTAATTTTCATGGTGGCGCGGGGAGGGGGGCGATTTACTGAGGGCGCGACATATTAGGAGACTGGGTAAATTTTGAAATTAGAACTTCTTCTTTTTCTTCTTCTTCTTCTTTTTCTTTCTTTTCTTCTTCTTATTATTATTATTATTAGCTATTCTTAAAAACGATATTTCTTCTTATGATTGATCAAACAACTGGGTGATGATTATAGAAAGAAGAAATAGCACTTTCTTAGGAAGTTTTTTTATTTAGGTTTTTATCGATTTATTGATAAAATAAAAAAATTGAAAAATAGGAAAGAATTAATAAAAATAAAGTTTTGAAATAAGGATTTAAGAGAGAAAAAATTCATAAAAAAAAAAATAGACTTTTATTGTGGAAAGATTATTGTTCAAAAATGTAAAAAAAAAATTTTTTTATTTTGTTTGATGAAAAATTAATTAAATTTTATTTATTAAAATAATAATAATTGACTATCTGTGGGTGACTGGATTTAAGCACCATATTTAGAACTGATAATTTTTTTTATTTTCTTTTTTTTTTTTTTTTTTTTTTAAAATTATAATTTTTTACATGTTGAAAATGATATTTTTTATTTTTAATATGTATATTAACTGGTTTTATTAAATTTTTTTTTTTTTTTTTTTTTTTTTCGACGGAATGTTATAAATTTCGATAACATTTTTGTTTTTTATTTAATAAAAATGTTAATGATATATTTTTTTTATTTTTTATATAGAAACAATCTTAAATTTTTTGATGTTAAAAAAATTCGAATGACTTGTTTAATATATATCTGTTTTTTGATGAATGTATTAAATTGACGACGCTTTTTCATTTTTGTTTTACTCTTTTGAGGGGTGTGGGGAAGAAGTTAAAAAAATGCAACAGTGCTGTGTGATTAGATCAATGTATAAACAAATCATTATCATATCGAGAAATTTTTATTTAGTGAGCAGCTGGCAAAACCAAATGCAAATTTCCTATAGTCCACATAATGTCCATCTACTAGTCTGCATCTTTTCTGTTAAACATACGCCGGGGAAAAACGCCCTTTTTTCTGCTCGATTATTAGAGCATTTTTCAAGGCTAGTTTAAAAAGATAAAACGGCTAGAATTTTTTTTAAAAAAATATACACACTTATAAGTAGTCAGAAATACTTTATATAATTAACGTAAAGAAATAGGACAATTGAATTGAATTAAATTTACTTCCAATATACATACACATATAGTCATGTAAAAGACAGACAAATTTAAGTTTCATATACTTCTACTTCTACTTCTACTTCTACTTCTACTTCTACTTCTACTTCTAGTTTTACTTCTACTTCTACTTCTACTTCTACTTCTACTTCTAATTCTACTTCTACTTCTTCTTCTTCTTCTTCTTCTTCTTCTTCTTCTTCTTCTTCTTCTTCTTCTTCTTCTTCTTCTTCTTCTACTTCTACTTCTACTTTTACTTCTACTTCCACTTCCACTTGCACTTGCACTTCGACTTCCACTTCAACTTCCATTTCCACTTCCACTTCCACCTCCACTTCCACTTCCATTTCCACTTCCACTTACACTTGCGTTTCCACTTACACTTCCACTTCCATTTCCACTTCTACTTCTACTTCTACTTCTACTTCGAGAAGAAGAAGAAGAAGAAGAAGAAGAAGAAGAAAAAGTATAAGAATAAGAATAAAAATAAGAATAAGAATAAAAATAAGAAGTAGAAGAAGAAGGTTCTGAATTTCAAAATTTACCCACGTTTTCTAATAATGGTTGTCACGGCGCCACGGGAATCCCGCGGCCTGTGGCGCTCCCGCGCCACCCTTGATTAATTTAAGTAGAAATAAACATAATCTAAAAATTTTGTAGACTGCACAAAAAAAATGTGATGGAAGAAACTTAAATTTAAAAAAATTTAAAAAAATTAAAAAAAAACATATGTATTAAAAATGGTATAGTTTTTTAGCAACACTAGCTAATTTCAGAATCGGAATGTTCTCTTATTACTGATCCGAATTGTATCAAGGGTCCAAATGGATACGTTTGTAGAGCAGGATATATATCACAAGCAGGCAGATGCGTTAGTAAGTTTGAAAAAAAAACATTTTTGATTAATATATGATTAAACAATTGACATAATAAATGTGGTAATAAATAGTGGTAGAAAAATTCAAATTTTAAAAATCATTTGTTAGATAATTTAGGGTTTACTTTTTAAACCAGCGCTTTCATTTCTTAAATTCTTTCAGTAAAACATTTATCTATTTAAAGTTTGATATGTCTGCTGTTTGGCAAAAAAACTATGACATATTTAGCTACTACAACAACACAAACACTACAACTTATGTTACCCAAAGGCTGTTATTGTTCTGGTGAGAAATTCATTTGTGATTATTTTAGATCATTATTTTGATTAATAAATCGATAACAGATACTTTAAAAAGTGACTCCCAAAAAAGTTGTTAAACTCCTGGCGCTTACCGATGACCCTATTTTTATTTCCAAGAAGTCAGTATCGAAGGAGGAAGATCAATATCAGTATCGTATATAATATTTGAGCAGTAGAATAATAATAAGTAGAAGAAAAAAAAGGAAAAAAAGATGAACATAACCAAGAATTTCAGAATGTACCGACGTTCTCTAATTACATCAGGCACGGCACCGTCAGACTCAATCGTCCCGCAAGGTTCAACAAGCTAGTCTGCAATAGGTTTAATTAAAAACTTTTTTATGTAATATTTACAATATTCTTTAGGAGCTGAGTGTGAACCAAGTGATCCAAACTGTGTACTTGGTCCGTCAGGATACGTTTGTCGAACAGGATATAAAGCAGAAGCGGGAAAATGTATTAGTAAGTTTAAATGATTTTTATTTTTTATAATTTTATCAATAGGATGTAATTTAAAGAACATCAAAGTCAAGTAATAAGGTCAAAAAGTCAATAAAAAGTTAAAATCCACCATTCACACGATAACTCTGGTTAGTTACTTTAAACTAATTTAAGTAGAAATAAAAATAATCTTGACTGTACAAAAATGATGTGGGCTATGGGTGAATTTCAACTTTTAAAAATTTATGTATAAAAATGGTGCAACGGATTTTGATTGCTAATATTATTGTATAATTTACAGTTTTGGATAACAGTTAAAAATATCAAAATAAAATTTTAATCAATCGCACCCTACAGTGATGGCCGATACAAATAAACAAATTAGGGACCTATTTCATAAACACGTTTGTAAATTTAATTTTACAAATCTCCGCCCACTTTTTATAAATTACATGTTAGAAGATAGAAGACCAGTCAGTACAAGAGGTGGGACGTGGCTGGGACCAAGCAGCGCAGAGCACTGGAGCACGGACATACTCCACTGGATTACAATTCAATAAACTTTTTTAATGTGTTTTACAAAAAATAGGCGGAGATTTCGGTATAATGAGAATTTATAGACGTTTTTATAAAATATAAAAACGTCTATATAAAAATATTTATAGACCTCAGGTACTCAAAACACTGGAAATTTCTTTTTATTAATACATGAAAAACGCGCTTGTTATGCTAATTGAAAAACTTTTTTGAGTGTTCACTAAAAATTAAAGCAAATTCCACTGACTTAGCTTCGTAATGACGTCTTAAATGCTGTCGGATTTGGTAAGTTTAGAAAAAAATTGTTTAGTAATTTAATTTCAGAAGCAATTTTCACTTTAGACACCTGGTGATTTTTGGGGTTAGCCATACCTGCAAAAGTGATATACCAATCAGGCTCCGTTGTTTTGAGGCTTTCTGGGAACCAAATTTTTTTTAAGAGTGAACCATCAGAGAGAAGACTAAAAGGGACCAAAAATATGTGTACTCTGGCTTAAAAATTTCTGTTGAAAACCACAAAGCATGTGCAGGCGGCTGTGCTTGCCCCGTGTAAAAAGACTATAAAAACTTTTTTCAGAAATAAATGATTTTGCTCTTAACCTAAATCATTTTTATAGTTGAAGCGGTTTAAAACTGTTTTGTTTAAACCTTTTTGGCTTATGACATATTTATACAAGGGATTTTTTGTTTATATTAATACTAAAACTAATTTTATTACTTTACACCATACTAACTTTTGTGTGTCTGAATTATCTATACAAGTTACAGTATGTTTGAATTGCACGTTTAACAGCAATATTTAATATTCCTTTTTTTTTGTGTGCAATTAAAAAAATGGTAGAAAAAGAATAGCTTGAGCGACTTGAAACAGAAAATGATAATTTCAAAAAACAGATACACGAATTAGAAGCTCAAAAAAAGCTTGGAAAAAAAATAAAATAAACCTAATTAAAAAAATGAAGCCTTCGAAAGATGACAAGAGATCATAAAGTTGACAAGAGTTGAAAAAGTGACAAAGACAAATTTGACAGATCATAAAGTTGAAAAGATTTTCGTTGCGGACATTTGTGAGGAGGTTTTTTCCAAGATGCTTCCAGTCCCTATATCCCAATTAGAAAATATGGTGTCTGCTGAGGAACATTCAAACATGGTTGTGATTTCTGGGCTAAAAGAGGCAGATTCCGTTGAGAATAAAATACAAAGGTTAAAAATCTAGTCGATTTTCTTAGCTATGAGCATGACTTGGTTACACCTCTGGAGCACTTCCGAATTGAAAAGAAAGCAGAAAATCATTCACGGTTGCTAAAAATCAGACTAGCTTCAAACAGAATAAGAAAAAAATAGTTAAAGTATTCGGCATTCGGCGGCAAGTTTAAAGGCTCTAAGGATTTTAATGGAGTCTTTATTTGGTCTTCTCTCACCAACAGCCAACAGGAAAAACTGAAAAAATTGCTGTATATGAAAAAACAAATCATGAGCAGTGACACTGGTTCTTGAATTACCGTTTGTTATATTGAAACCTTTTTTGTATAATGTCATTCTAAAAAAAGTAACTAAGCCATTATAAGAATAGGTTAGTACGCAAACCGATTACACAAAATATAATTGAACATTAACTTGTGCTAGGACTAGTGCTAGGAGTGCAAAAAAATTTAGGGGAATAAGATTGTTTGTTAAGTGGTGATGACGTAATATATGGTGTTTTGGTTGTTGTACTTTTAACGGAGACTTGGTTTACTTAGTTTATTGAGAGTGAAACAGATCAAATGATAAATAAACACGAAAATTATGATATTTTCATATGTGACCCTAAAAACTAGGTAGGAGGGGACGTATGTATATTTGCTAAACAAGAATTGAACTCAACAAATATAAACATTAACGAAAGATATAAAAATATTGACGTCATAGCTATTGATGATATAAAAACGTGCAATAAATCTAAAATCAGAATTGTTTATACAGAAAACCACAAACCAACAAAACAGAGGATTTAATTATTTTTAATGTACTATGCGATATAACCGACGATTTTTAGGAAAGTTTAATACTTGCAGTTCAATTTAGCAAGTATTAAATATGATTCTTTTGAAATTACATCAAATCATCAAAATGAAAAGAGTGGTACTCTTTTTTTTAATGAGATAGAATTAACTCAGCTGTTCAAAGAACCCACAAAAAACAGCAACATCTTAGATCTCGTTTTATCCAATGATGCTGAAATATTTCAGGATGTTAAAGTTTTACCTGGTTTTTCTACTTCCGATCATTGTATTAAATTTTCCATTAATTCTAATATTTTTCTGATAATAAAAATCAAATTAAAAAGTTGGTACCAGATTTTCCAAAAGCGGACTATGAAATGTGATGATTTGATGTAATTTCAAAAGAATCATATTTAATACTTGATAAATTGAACTGCAAGTAATAAACTTTGCCTAAAAATCGTCGGTTATATCGCATAGTACATTAAAAAATAATTAAATCCTCTGTTTTGTTGGTTTGTGGTTTTCTGTATAAACAATTCTGATTTTAAATTTATTGCACGTTTTTATATCATCAATAGCTATGACGTCAATATTTTTATATCTTTCGTTAATGTTTTATATTTGTTGAGTTCAATTCTTTGTTTAGCAAACATAGTACGTCCCCTCCTACCTAGTTTTTAGGGTCACATATGAAAATATCATAATTTTCATGTTTATTTTATCATTTGATCTGTTTCACTCTCAATAAACTAAGTAAATCTCATTTTCCTTAAAAGTACAACAACAAAAACACCATATATTACGTCGTCACCACTTAACAAACAATCTTATTCCCTAATTTTTTTCACTTAGCACTAGTATAGCACATTAATGTTCAATTATATTTTTTAATATTCGCTAATATTTTTATTTTTTAGTTACTTTTTTTAAATAACATTATACAAAAAAGGTTAATATAACAAACAGTAATAGACTTATATTTTTTTTCATATACACAATTTTTTATTTTTTTGTGTTGGTAAACAAATAAACCCTTAAAATCTAGCCTTAAACTTCCGCCGAATACTTAACTATTTTTTTTCTTAAGCTACTATTCAACCTAATATTCTCTTCTTTTCATTGAAGTCCCAATACAACTCCACTAATCGACTAATTTTTACCTTTTATTTATCTACAGAAACTCTCTTTTAGCCCAAAACCACTTTAATCTAGAGACACATATTTTAATTGATTGGGACTAAACTTAAAACCACAAAATGCGAACAAAATCTCACTTATATCTAAATTTCCACTTTTCAACTCTTTCAACTTTATATCCTTACTTTCGAAGCTCATTTTTTTAATTATTTATTTATTTTTTTCCAACTTTTTTTACTCTAATCTACTAAATAATACTTTTCAATCCTCACTATCTTTTCTACCATTTTTAATTCACAAAAAAATATTAAATATTCTAAACTAAAAACATACTGAACTGAAGATAATTCAGACACACAAAAGTTAGTATGGTGTAAAGTAATAAAATAGTTTTAGTATTAATATAAACAAAAAATCCCTTGTATAAATATGTCATAAGCCAAAAAGGTTTAAACAAAACAGTTTTAAACCGCTTCAACTATAAAAATGATTTAGGTTAAGAGCAAAATCATTTATTTCTGAAAAAAGTTTTTATAGTCTTTTTACACGGGGCAAGCACAGCCGCCTGCACATGCTTTGTGGTTTTCAACAGAAATTTTTAAGCCAGAGTACACATATTTTTGGTCCCCCTTTTAGTCTTCTCTCTGATGGTTCACTCTTAAAAAAAAATTGGTTCCCAGAAAGCCTCAAAACACGAGCCTGAGAATCACTTTTGCAGGTATGGCTAACCCGAAATCCCAGGTGTCTAAAGTGAAAATTGCTTCTGAAATTAAATTACTAAACAATTTTTTTCTAAACTTACCAAATCCGACAGCATTTAAGACGTCATTACGAAGCTAAGTCAGTGGAATTTGCTTTAATTTTTAGTGAACACTCAAAAAAGTTTTTCAATTAGCATAACAAGCGCGTTTTTCATGTATTAATAAAAAGAAATTTCCAGTGTTTTGAGTACCTGAGGTCTATAAATATTTTTATATAGACGTTTTTATATTTTATAAAAACGTCTATAAATTCTCATTATACCAAAATCTCCGCCTATTTTTTGTAAAACACATTAAAAAAGTTTATTGAATTGTAATCCAGTGGAGTATGTCCGCGCAGTGCTCTGCGCTGCTTGGTCCCAGCCACGTCCCACCTCTTGTACTGACTGGTCTTCTATCTTCTAACATGTAATTTATAAAAAGTGGGCGGAGATTTGTAAAATTAAATTTACAAACGTGTTTATGAAATAGGTCCCTAATTTGTTTATTTGTATCGGCCATCATTGTAGGGTGCGATTGATTAAAATTTTATTTTGATATTTTTAACTGTTATCCAAAACTGTAAATTATACAATAATATTAGCAATCAAAATCCGTTGCACCATTTTTATACATAAATTTTTAAAAGTTGAAATTCACCCATAGCCCACATCATTTTTGTACAGTCAAGATTTTTTTATTTCTACTTAAATTAGTTTAAAGTAACTAACCAGAGTTATCGTGTGAATGGTGGATTTTAACTTTTTATTGACTTTTTGACCTTATTACTTGACTTTGATGTTCTTTAAATTACATCTTATTGATAAAATTATAAAAAATAAAAATCATTTAAACTTACGAATACATTTTCCCGCTTCTGCTTTATATCCTGTTCGACAAACGTATCCTGACGGACCAAGTACACAGTTTGGATCACTTGGTTCACACTCAGCTCCTAAAGAATATTGTAAATATTACATAAAAAAGTTTTTAATTAAACCTATTGCAGACTAGCTTGTTTAACGGGAAAATACACTCTTCCACTTTTTTGCATCCAATTCAACGGCCATTATAAATGGCGCCAAAGGGCCGCGGGACGATTGAGTCTCACGGTGCCGCGCCTGACGTAATTAGAGAACGTCGGTACATTCTGGAATTCATGGTTATGTTTGTCTTTTTTTCCTTTTTTTTCTTCTTCTACTTATTATTATTCTACTGCTCAAATATTATATACGATACTGATCCTGATCTTCCTCCTTCGATACTGACTTCCTGGAAATAAAAATAGGGTCATTGGTAAGCGCCAGGAGTTTAACAACTTTTTTGGGAGTCACTTTTTAAAGTATCTGTTATCGATTTATTAATCAAAATAATGATCTAAAATAATCACAAATGAATTTTTCACCAGACAATAACAGCCTTTGGGAAACATAAGTTGTAGTGTTTGTGTTGTTGTAGTAGCTAAACATGTCATAGTTTTTTTGCCAAACAGCAGAAACATCAAACTTAAAATAGATAAATGTTTTACTGAAAGAATTTAAGAAATGAAAGCGCTGGTTTAAAAAGTAAACCCTAAATTATCTTTTATTTGAACAAATGATTTTTAAAATTTGAATTTTTCTACCACTATCTATTACCACATTTATTATGTCAATTGTTTAATCATATATTAATCAAAAATGTTTTTTTTTCAAACTTACTAACGCATCTGCCAGCTTGTGATATATATCCTGCTCTACAAACGTATCCATTTGGACCCTTGATACAATTTGGATCAGTAATAGGCGAACATTCCGATTCTGAAATTAGCTAGTGTTGCTAAAAAACTACTTTTACTTTTATTTAAACCATTTTTAATACATATGTATTTTTTAAATTTAAGTTTCTTCCCCAGTCCACATCTTTTTTGTGCAGTCTACAAAATTTTTAGATTATGTTTATTCTACTTAAATTAATCAAGGGTGGCGCGGGAGCGCCACAGGCCGCGGGATCCCTGTGGCGCCGCGACAACCATTATTAGAGAACGTGGGTAAATTTTGAAATTCAGAACCTTCTTCTTCTTCTTCTCTTCTACTTCTTATTCTTATTTTTATTCTTATTTTTATTCTTATTTTTATTCTTATTTTTATTCTTATTTTTATTCTTATTTTTATTCTTATTCTTCTTCTTATTCTTCTTATTCTTCTTCTTCTTCTTCTTCTTCTTCTTCTTCTTCTTCTCGAAGTAGAAGTAGATGTAGAAGTGTAAGTGTAAATGTAAGTGTAAGTGGAAGTGCAAGTGTAAGTGTAAGTGGAGGTGGAGGTGGAAGTGGAAATGGAAGTGGAAATGGAAGTGGAAGTGAAAGTGGAAGTAGAAGTAAAAGTAGAAGTAGAAGAAGAAGAAGAAGAAGAAGAAGAAGAAGAAGAAGAAGAAGAAGAAGAAGAAGAAGAAGAAGAAGAAGAAGAAGAAGAAGAAGGGGGGGGGGGGGGGGGGGGGGGGGGGGGGGGGGGGAGAAGAAGAAGAATAAGAAGAAGAAGAAGAAGAAGAAGAAGAAGAAGAAGAAGAAGAAGAAGAAGAAGAAGAAGAAGAAGAAGAAGAAGAAGAAGAAGAAGAAGAAGAAGAAGAAGAAGAAGAAGAAGAAGAAGAAGAAGAAGAAGAAGAAGAAGAAGAAGAAGAAGAAGAAGAAGAAGTGCAAGTGTAAATGGAAGTGGAGGTGGAAGTGGAAGTGGAAATGGAAGTGGAAGTGGAAGTAGAAGTAGAAGTAGAAGTAGAAGTAAAAGTAGAAGTAGAAGTAGAAGTAGAAATAGAAGTAGAAGTATAAGTAGAAGAACATGAATTTCAAAATTTAATCATTTTCTCTAATAATGGTTGCCGTGGTGCTACTTGGCTCCTTGGCGTTTAGCGCCGCTCTTAGTGCTTCATAATTATTTTAATCTTTACCACTCTTGTTTCCTACCTATCACATTGCACTTTTTTGCCGATGTGATAAGATGATAAAATGTTTTTTAAACTTACTAACGCATCTGCCAGCTTCTGATTTATATCCTGCTCTACAAACGTATCCGTTTGGACCATTGATACAATTTGGATCAGTAATAGGCAAACATTCTGATTCTGAAATTAGCTAGTGTTGCTTAAAATCTACTTTTACTTTTATTTAAACCATTTTTAATACATATGTTTTTTAAATTCAGTTTCGTCCACATCAAGTTCAAGTTTTTTAATACATATGTTTTTTAAATTCAATTCCACATCATTTTTGAGCAGTCTACAAGAATTTTAGATTATGTTTAGTTTTACTTAAATTAATTTATTAATATAATAACTATTTTTCACCAGAGTTATCGTGTCAATAGTAGGTTTTAACTTTTATTGACTTTTTGACCTTAGTACATGACTTTGATGTTCTTTACATTGCATTTATTGTCAAAAATTACAAAAAAAATACAAAATTATTTAAACTTACGAATACATTTTCCCGCTTCTGCTTTATATCCTGTTTCACAAACGTATCCTGAAGGACCAAGTACACATTTCAGATCACTTTGTTCACACTCAGCTTCTAAAAGATATTGTAAATATTACATAATAAAGTTTTTTGTTGAACCTGTTGCAGACTGGCTTTTTGATCCTTGGACCTTGATTTTAAAAAAATACATTCTTCCCCTCTTTTGCATCTAATCCAACGGTCATCATATTTATATCACTTATCCGTCATTATAAATGGCGCGAGAGGACCACGAGCGATTAAGTCTGCCGCCTGACATAATTAGAAAGCCTTTTTTATTTAGATTTTTTTATCGATTTATTGATCAAAGTATTGATCGTAAATAATCACAAATGAATTTCTAACCACACTATAACAGCCTTCCGGTAATAATAGGGATATATTTATTATAAATAAAATATTAGTCTGATAACTTCATTTTGTTGTTTGGGTTTTAGAGAACAAAAATTAAAATGTCACTGTAACAGTTAAAATGAAGACTTTAAAATTTTTTATAATTCCATAAGACGTTTTGGCTTTGAACGGATGCCATCATCAGTTATTAAAATAAATTATAAATTATAATAAGCTTAAATATAAAATTAAACTAATAAATGTCTATAAATAATAAATAAAAGACAAGATATAAAACATTACAATACGGTTATAATCAATAGTTATCTTAAAAAAGACATAATTAAGTAAAAAATATGTTTGAAGCAAAAAAAAAGTTTTATGAAGTAAGAATTAAGTTTGTAAAAAAAGAAAAAAAAAAACAACTTTTAAAATAGCTAAAAGTAAATATACTCTCTTAAAAGAGATTGGTTAATATAACGTGGAAATTAGATTAGTAAGTTTCTACGAATTTTTTAATGGGAAAGGATCCGCTCACTTAATTAGTAAATTTTACGATTTTTAATTTATCAGAGGCAAATTAAAAAATTAGTGGAACTCCTAGTCTTACAATAAAATTTTTTTTCGGATAAAACTTCTGTTAAACGATACATAGATATAGGTTTACATGAAGCAAGAATTTATTATACTTAACAAGCATAATATATCAAAAATCCAAAACAATAGTTTTAACTTCCAAATTTTACTTTGATTTCAATTTCAGCGCGATGGCGAGAAGGAAAGTCCTTCTTCTGCCAAACATTCCTCCATATTTTTTTATTTAACGATTTTAAGGGTGAAGAAAAAATTGATTTATGGTTACTTCACAAATAAAAGATTGTTTTAATTAAAAGATAAAGCATTTCTTACTTTCATCTGTCTTTTCTTAATTTGTTTTGTAAACGAAAGTGCAGATTTTATACTTTAAAGAAATAATAAAGAGTTACAAAAATTCAAACTCCCTAACAGAAAATTTTACACACTTCAAACTAAGCATTTAAAGTCAGTGCACACACAAGCAATTTCTGCGACCTTAATTCCACAGAAATCATCAGCTCGTTTGGAGTTTTTCTTTGCGAAATAATTTTGTTTTAACAATATCAAAGGATTTTCAATATTTCGAACGAAATATCCTCACAAGTTTGTTATATTTAGAGCAAAATCAAAGAAAACGTTGCGTTATAAACTTAAAAACTTTAAAAACAGCCAGATTAAATTGGCCAAGAATGCATAAGAGTAGAGAATGTCCGACTGTGTGTTAAACTTTTGTTCAAATTATAGGTAGATTATTCCACGGTGTAAATTTTTTATCATGTAAAAAAATCCACAACGCGTTGTGGAATAATCTACAATTTGTTGAATAATCTACGTGACAATTTTTCTACGTATACTGTAGATTATTCTACATGAGAACCGCAATTTTTGCAAACAAAAAAACTGCACACGTATAGCTCTGTGATGATGTTTTTTTTTCACGTGACGTTGTCAAATATTCACCACTTTCGTTGAATCCAACGTATAAATTATTTTACATGTTAAAACATCAAATATCTTGAATAATTTGAATTATTCCACAGTATTATGTAAAAAATTTTTTTGTATGCATTTTGCGTTTACAATTTTTCATTTTGCAAGCTTCGAACTGAAAAAATCCGTGAACGTAAAATACTCAGCAGAGGTTTTTTTCCACGTAATGTTGTCAAATATTCTAGGTTTTTTGTTGCATCGGACATATAAATGATTTTATATGTTAAAAAATCGAATATTTTTACTAATTTGAATTTTTCGACAGTGTAGTATGTTGAAAAACTTCATCTAGGAGTTTTGCGTTCGCAAATTTTTATTTCTACGTGATAAAAAATCAACACTGTGGAATAATCTACCTACAATTTGAACAAAAGTTTAACACACAGTCGGACATTCCCTACTCTTATGCATTCCTGAATTGGCCGAACCTTATTTTTATGTTTTAAAACAATTATTTTTGTTAATAATAAACGTAAAACAAAAAAATGAAGGTTGAAAAAATTCGAATTCAGTTATATGTAGGTTTTGATTATTTTGGTAGAATATATGTATATATATATATATATATATATATATATATATATATATATAAATATATATATATGTATATATATATTTATATATATATATATATATATAGTCAAACAAATAATAAAACTAGTGGTAAACCTAATTATAAAATAAAAAACCGCCGCACGAGACAAAACTGTATGTTTAATATGTAAAGAGCAACTATCGCTTTCAACGAGATTTCACTTTCATTTTTTCAATCAAAATGTGATTTACGACTTTTTTTTCAACTTAATTTTTAGGGTCACTTTTTAGAGAGTATATATATATATATATATATTTAAATTATTTAATAAAAAAAGTTTTTTAGATAAAGGTTGTAAAAAACTAATTTCCACCACCTTTTAAGTTAAATCATAAAATTAAATGTGAAAAAATAGTTTTAAATGGGTTTTATATTTTTATTGATTTTTTTACCTTATTACATGACTTTGATTTTCTTTAAATCGCATTTATTTTTCAGAAATTACAAAAACTACAAAATTATTTACACTTACGGATACATTTTCCCGCTACTGCTTTATATCCTGCTCTACAAACGTATCCTGAGGGTCCAAGTACACAATTTGGATCACTTGGTTCACACTCAGCTTCTAAAAGATATTGTAGATATTACATAATAAAGTTTTTAATCAAAACTATTGCAGACTAGTTTGTTCACCGTTGGACCTAGGTTTAACGGAAAAATACACTCTTTTACTCTCTTGCATCCAACCATCATTTTAGCAATACATTTATATGTCATTGTACTACGTTCAGTTACATCTGCTCAGCATGTGTGTGTGTGTGTATGTGTGTGTGTTAGTGTGTGTGTGTGTGAGTGCGTGCGTGCGTGCGTGCGTGCGCGTGTGTGTGTGTGCATGCGCGCGTGTGTATGTAGGTGTGGGTGTGTGTGTGTGTGTGTGTGTGTGTGTGTGTGTGTGTGTGTGTGTGTGTGTGTTGTGTGTGTGTGTGTGTGTGTTTGTGTGTGTGTGTGTGTG
>JASAMX010020938.1:0-23851 GCA_030248175.1 Microlaimidae sp. YZB2_3 | reverse complement strand
GTTATGTTCGTAAAAACCAAGCATTTTCAAGTGTAAAAAAAGAAAACAAATTACTTTCTGAAACATTCTTTGGATATTTCTAATTGTAATACTCCAAAACTCAAATTCCCAGCTGTTTCGAAAGATTATGGTATAGAGGAACTTTACTACTGTTTTTAATTGTAACAACTATTTTACTAAAAAAAATTGTTTTTAAAAGGTTCAAACAGAGGGTTTAAATTTATATGATTTAAAATAACACTCGTTCAAAATTGAAATTTTGAGTTTGACTTTTTTTTTTGCTTTCCCCGTCTGTTTGTCTGCTAATCCTTCGCTACACCAAACACGGAAATTCTCAGCGATGTGGAAAGAATGTGTGTAACGGTCTGTAATTCATTCTCACTCTCTGTAACTAAACAAGCTGCGGTAAACAGAACGGGAGCCCCGTAGCGGGGGTATTTCTATGTCTCTTTGGGGGGTGAAGTTGGGCGAGTAAATAAATATACCGTGTTAGAAACCCGCGAAGAATCACCACTCCTAGAGCAGTCTTTGTGTCGCCTCTGGAAGAGAATATCGCGGCAGCGGAGATTTCGGAGTTTGCTTTTCGTAACTCCTGCGCAGCTCCACCGCACTTCCCCCGCCCAAATCCTGCAGCCGCACCTCCCCCGGGGGACCGGGCCTCTGGGAATTCTGGTTTTTTTTTCATGGGGCGAGGAAAGTTGGCGACAAACGACTTCCACCAGTTACTGTAGCTTTACACTACTCATTGTCAACCAACCGGTCACCGGTCAATGGCGCATTGTTTTCACACCTTCCTTCCACACAACTAAAACACAGAATTGTTGTTCTTACCACACTTACACACTCACAAAAACTCAACGACTTGGCTTTGAATCATAGGGTGTTGGCGAATGTGTCACAAAAAACAATATTGGAAGTTTTGTTGGCGAACTCTGACAAAAACAATAAATTTTTCATTTTAATTGAACAAGAGCCTGAAACTTAAACAAACATGATAAAAATTTTTTTGATACATTGTAATCTTTTTAATTGTTATCTTTTTAATTTTAATTTTTGATACATTGTAATCTAATGTTTTTTAAGAAAAACAAATTGAGGAAACTTATTCATTTTAAAAATTTCTAAAAATAAAAAAAAATGTTTTAAACAGAGAAATTCACGCTACTATCAAATTTACAATCATTATTTGACACAAAAATTAAAATTTAATTTGATTAAAGAACTGATATCTTAAATAAATTTTACTAAATAAAAATTAATTGTGACATTTATTCTTAGTTAGCGATCAAAAGTTTAACTTTTAAGTGACTCAAAAGTAATTTATAGTGTCACTTTCCTAACAACGGGGATTTCGGTGCATTTATGCACAAGCGGTACCGCTGCAAAACTCAACACTGGTGAGAATAGGTTAAACTTAAATCCGACATTTAGCAAAATAAATTATGTTGTGTGAACTAAACTTAAATCGTCTGTACTTTCTTACACTAAATCCGTTTTCTTTTAAATACTAGTAATAATATACTTTTAGAATCAAGCTTTAAACGGGGTGCGTATGCAGGGCGTCGGCCCTCTGATCACGGCCAGTCCCAGCCGGCACGAGCCCCTGAGCATCATGTCCCCCATCGAAGTGCAGCAGTTCCAACAGAACCCGGCAATCTGGGCTCCACTACGCCCAGACGCCTCCATGGAATCTCAAACCCCTTTCCAGCAACTGGTAAATTACTTCTTTTATTAATATTTTTGGTTTAATGCTGCGGTACAGAGTCTTTAGAGCCGAAAGTGGGGAACTCGGAGCCGTCGGAAGTTTTTGGGAACTTACAGCCACTAACACTGGGTGCTTGAAGCTCTTAAGAAAAATTTGGTTTGAGCTTGGATTCAGGCTTACTCGGGTATAAGTTTTAACGATTTTTATTTTCGGCTCCAAGTTCTCACTTTTTGGAACTAAGTTCCTTATTTTTGGCTCCAAGAACCAACTCCAAGTTCCCTCGTCTAATTCCACCCAAAATCAATGCTGCAAGTTCGTAAGCGGAGCCGAGAAATCGACGTATAGCAGTTGGTCAGGGAACAAACAAGCGATTCACCATTAAACTGTCATATGCAAGGTTTTATCCGCTTTTTTTTGGATCTTGCGATAGTGAATATTTTTACAAAAGAAGCACTTTCACAAATCAAATGTATATATCCTCCGGAACTGGTTATTTCTTTTCAACAAAACCTTACTTGTTTCAAACGTGATATTTGAGATTAATAATAATTTGTTCCGGGTGATATAAAAATTTGATTTATGAAAGTACTTTTTTAATAAAAGTGTTATTTGTTTCCTACAGGGAATAATTGTGGTCAACCAAAGCAATGCGTAATAAGTGATACAGTGGTCATTCCCTAGAGCCACTTAAGTATATGATTTTTCCGAAATCCAATTGGGGTCGCGAGTCCATCTAATTACTCAATCCGGACAGACACACTAGTCTACAGAATTTTAAATGTGTATGCTTGTTTTTCTAAACAATCACCAACAATCATTAGATGATACAACTTTGGCATGTAAAAACAGCGTTTTAAATGCTTAAAAATTTTTGTTTTAATTAGATTAGAATTTGTGCGAAAATTATTTTCGTTATCAAGTAATTATTTTAAATAAATAAATTGTAAGAACTATTGAAATTTCTTGAAAATTATTTCTCGCTTTGTATTTTTTTGCCACATTCTGAAAACTTTATATACCTAAGTATTACTGTAAACACGTGAAATAATGAAATTTACTGTAAATTTATAATCAAATTCATGAGCACAAAATTAAACTTTTAGTGTAGACCGAGCTATGCTATAGTCAAAATAAAAAAGCCGCGCCGTAAAAAATAAGTATAGGTAAGGAGTGTTGTTGGTTCGGGGGTCGGCGATTCGCAGCTGGGCCGCTTAACCTGAGCAGCGGGATAGCAGCCAACTTGTCTTCCACTCTCTCTCTAACTAAACACAGGCGGGACGCCGACCGTTTAGCGCCCGTTTAGCCGGTGTTTATCAAGGGGCCCGGTGTTATGTCACCGAAAATAAACTCCGCGGCCCAGCGGATCTGCGGCCACAGTAGAACGGCGCGGAGTGGGAGCTGTCAGCGGGAACCACATGCGCCCGCTTATCAGCCAGCCCACCGCCGGCTCCCCGCAGCCAACCCCACAAAAGTGAGAGGCCTTTATGCGGGGAAACTTTGGAGGACATTTCGGATTTTTTAGTACCCACAAGCTAAATTTAGCAAAATATGGATAGTAAGGCGGGTTTTCGGCAAATTTAAACGTTTGCGCAAATTTTAAATTTTGAAGTTTATATAAGTTTAAACTTTATAACTTTTAACGCGAAACCGTTGTTTAATTTTTAAACATACGTTTTTGTAATAAGAACCGGGATGCCTTTATGGTTGATTTGGAAGTGTAAACCTTTTGTTTTCCATATAATAAAATATCTAAGCTAACTTATGAGAGACAGTAAGAATGTTTTTTTATTTTCCTTTGAGACATATTTAGCTGAGTCTTAGCCACTTCATAAACAATTTTGCATCCGTCTATGAAGTTTTATTGGTAACAAATTGTGATAACTCCGAGGTGTAATACGTCCCTCCCATCTGTATATGACGCTACTTGCTTCCAATCCCTCCGACACTCGCTGCTCGTGAATTTTTTTGATCGGAATAAGCTAGGTTTAAATCACGCGCAGTGCTAAAATTTAAAACTTTAAAACGTTTTCAATTAACTATTGTTTCTTGAATTTATGCGAAAAAATTGGAACGTAGTTTTTTAAGCAATTAGAATTTAAAATACCTGTACATAATGTTTGATTATATAGAAAAATCTTTAAAAGTTTTTTAACTAGGATATACTGTTGATAAATTGTCTCTTTATTATTGCCATTAAGAAGTTAATTCCGCTGTAAAATTCAAATTTATTGGTAAAAATTTTACAAACTTAGCGTTAATGGTATTTTTTTGTTTTTTCAAGTGTGATAACAATAGTGTGTTTAGATTTTATTAAATTCAAAATGAAAGGAGCATTTTTAAATGCTTTTTTGTTTAACTAATAGAGCATCGTATTTAAAAATACGATGCTCTATTAGTTAAACAAAAATCAATTGGATTCTAAAAATAATTTTTTGTTGTAAATACGTCCCAATAAAAAATATTCTGAACAGTCGAAAACAAAAAATAAAATTTGAAAAATATTCTTTAATTTTTTGACTCACAAAATCTTCTCCAAAATTATTGACATGATTAAAAGCGATTTACAAAAATTAATTAAATATAATTCATATAAAATTACTTTTTAAATTAAATAAATTATATATTAGTATTTTTCAAACCTATTTTTTCCAACCGCATTTCTCGTTTTTTTCCTAGAAAAAATGGGAATGGGAAGAAAAATGAGAGTTTGCCGCCGGGGAAGCGGCAGCTGTCAATCTGTCACTTGGACCTCCGTGTTCAACATACGGAACCACCCAGACAACTCTATCTTATATTTTATATTAATAATACACTGAAAATGCGCTTACGGTATTTCCAAGACGATTTTTATGTATCTCACTCTTTTCGCGCCCTAATACTGAAAAAGTAAGATCTAAATTACCCTAAAAAATTTAAAATTATTTAATAATATTTTTTTTCAGATCATTTTAGCGCTTTAATGTTTGATAAATTTTTTATCAGTACTTATGTAGCTTTTTTCTTGACCATTTTAATAAAAGTGTGCATTTATTAAAAAATAATGTAACTTTATTCTAAACTATTAGTTTAATATGACTGTCCACTTTTTAAATCTTTTAAATCATATAATAATATACTCACACGCACACCTTTCGAAATGCATACAAAACTTATCCAAATATTTTTCGCACAAAAATATATTGAACAGAACGCCAGCTGAGCTGAGTTCAGTCGTAGAATAAGCAACATTGGGTCAATGCGAGTAAGTTCATGGAGTTGATTAAACAAATAATATATTCCACATTTTTCATCCACATATCAAGCACTGATTGGGACGTGAAATCTTTTTATTTCAAAATATAAAATTGTTTTTTTTATATTATATTTTTGGTGGTAGTAGACGGGTTTGTTTAGTTTTATTGTAAAAAAAGGATGAACAGCTGGATAATGCAAAAACTCTTATAAGCGAATACATGTTTTTATCAAGCATAACTGAGCATGTGGTGTGTCAGCTTTGATATATACCAGACTTGCCATTTCTAGCCACTCTAAATAATATTGGTTTCGATATTCTCTATAATTAGTCTGTAGTAACCTCGGGTTAGTAATCACTGGTGACGGTAAAGGGGAGTATTATCGGTTTATGTGGATAATCATCGGTAAAAGTCAAACGCAGTGCTTATTACTTCACAGAATCCACTGCTTTTACGAACATGATGTAGGTCAAAAAAGCTTGCTTTAATATTTGATCTACAAAAGGGAAGCTTGAGTAGGAAAATTACTTAAAGCAATGAAAAAACAAGCGAAAACAACATTTTAGATTCTAAAAATACTTTCTATTACACTATATAATTTCTATAAGACTGTCATCTAAAACTTTTGCAACATTAAAAGGAAGGTTCAGTCCTGAGTTCAAATTTTAGCTAATTGTCTGTTTTTCAAAATTTGTTTTATTTAAAAACACAGTAATCAATGACATAGTGATTTTGGATTTGAATGAAACTTAGACCTTGGAGCCGTAATTTGGCAACATTGAAAACTACTAATTATGTTAACCGAATACATAACTTGCAGTTATATTTTTAAAACCATTGAAAGCGAAGCTTTAATCTCAACCAAAGCCTAAGCTTTAATCTAATCTTACCTAAGCGTGTCAATTTTTACCTTTAGGGCTTCGACTCCCATGTCTGGGGCTCCAAATGAACCCAATTTACGTATTTGCGCCTCGAAAAACTTCATAACGTTTTCAGTTAAAAAGTCTGATATCATACAACAATACATATAAACACGTTTGTCGACTTTATTATTACACAACTATATAAAGAAGATCTTCAAATAACCGTATTTTTATAGTCCATTATGAATGTTTTGTGTTATTTGTTATATAATATTTAAAAATTTATACGAGAAAATTTGACAAAAAACTATTGAGAAATTTAAGCTTTAGAAAGTCGTTTAGTGTTTATTTGTAGTGCTGATAAGATTGAATATATTCTATTTTTTCACTCGCTTCCTTAATCCCAATTTTTATGATTTCATAGTGTGAATAATATGCTTAATTTTGCTAAGGCCCATGAAAAACTTATTGTAAAATTCACTTTGGGGATTTTATTATAAACAATAAATATTTTAAAATGGGCCGGATAAAGCTTTGACATAAAAATAACATTAATTTTATTTTTTTCAGATTCACGGATTCGGCGACCCGACTGATCCATCAGTTAGCGCTTATTTAAACCCCGGGTCTTCAGGTAATTTTCCAGGATCTTCAATTGAATCTGAAATGGACTCATTTTCGCCACAGATGGCAGCTTCTGATCTTTCGTCCCCTTCCTGTAGCGAATGACAGTGTTTGGGGGCCCCATAATGAAATCTCACTTTGATTCAGTAGTGAAATAAACTTCAGTCCCGCAACGAATGACACTTGAAGGGAAGCAAGTTCTCAGTTTGCGACTTCGCAGTACTTTTTGCTATTCCATCGTTCCGGTGTCATCCAAACTTGGACGATACTTTTAAGCGTTAAAAGGAAGGATTGGACTTCGGGACTTAAACAGAAGCTGAAAACTCGCCAATCCTTTGTTAAAATGGACGAAAAAAACTTGTTCTAAAAAAGGTTGTTTCCAGAAATGATTGGACCTGTCTGTGGTTACAAAATGGTAAATTGTCTAGTCTCGTGAAATCAAAATTGTGTTAAAGACATTTTTTTCGTAATAAGATGTACACTGAATTCTCACCTGATATAATTAGATACAAATATTTGGAGAAATATCTTTCAAAAAATTATATTTAAAACAATTTCTACAATTTTCTGCCAGGTGTTTTTTGTCTAATTTTATCGTAAATATTTCTGAAAGAAAGCTAGGAGTCAATTTGGTGCGTCATTTGTTGTCACTTGTTTCTTTTTTATCTTGCTACATTTTATATGAAAAAAGATTCCAACCAGATTTTAAATGTTTTTTTTCTTTGAATGTGCAGCTCAAATATTTTCGTTTTTTGTTATGACTAATTTACACTAATCCATTTACAGATTTTTAATTCATGACAGCTTAAAAATACTTTTCAAAAATCATTTTAACATATATAGAAACAAGTTTCATAATGGCCTAAAAATTGATTAATTGTTGTTTTTTTAAATTTAAGTTTATTTATATGCTTCTATTTATTTTTCTGTGTATCCGAATTCCAATGTTTTAATAAAAAATATATCACTAAGTTATAAACGTACATACATTTTTATACAATGTGTCAGTACTTTTTTCAAGTTGGAATTTCCTCCAGTGTGGTTTTTTTTTTAAATTTACCAATTTTATTTATTTTGAATTTAAATTTTTTTGATCATGTTTTTTAAGTGAAAAATTTTAACTGTTTGAATTAACCTTTCTGATTTTTAGTGATTTTAAACACGTCTTGGACGCAAAAGAGTACGACGTCTTTTTTGCTCAATAGTAAATTTGCGTCTTTTCCTTTTGTCTCTGTGTTCACCAACCAATTGTCGTGAAAAATGTCTAAACTTATTCCACACTGTGCAGAAAATAATTGTCATTTTATAAATAAGAATTTTTTTCTATTTTACCTGTAATTTTTTTCCAGTTTTTAATGGGAAAAACATTTGAGTGTCGAAAAAAGCAGAAACAAATTTTATTATATTAAAAGAACTGGCCTCAGTTAAATATTATCGTTTATACTTTGTTTTTATTTATTTTGTGTACTGGCACATTTTTCAGTTACTTCAAAATAGGCTGTGATAACTGCTGAATACTTATATTTCTGCTGCTATTTCTCACTTCGTGCTTTTGCTAAGTTGAATATATTATTATTATTAAACGTAAATTAATTTAGTTTTAGTACGCACGTTTACATATGGATATTACACGAATTTATTTCGTTGAGCGAGCTCACATAAGTAAAAGACATTTTAAGTTAATAGCAAAAACAAAAAAAAAACATTTTAAGACAACATTTTTAAAATAAATTTTTACAAAAAATTTATAAGCACTCAATATATTTTTACGAATAAAACTTTTGATGTTGTCTACAAAAAAAATTCTGTGCTACAAAAGTTTGAAATCGATATGATTTATTCTTTTAATTTTTTGATAAAATATAATACAGTTTGACAACAAACTGTTATTGAAAATCTAAAGAGTCTGCTGTATCACGATCTTAATCAAAGTTTTTTACTTCTTTTTTTCTTTTTTTTGCAAAAAGTAACTAACCTCCGATTTTAAACATAACGGGTTTTTTTATAAATTTTTTTGGTAATATTTTTTTATATTTTTTTTTGGTAACAAACCAACTAACCAAAATAAAAGTTATGTATGTGATTTTTATTATACTCTATCCAAAGCATCAGGTCATAAAACTTGGTTATGCGTTCTCTATAAGTCTTAATACTAAAAAATAATTTGACGATCAAAACACTCCATATTGTCCGTGTCGGACTTTTTCCCATTGGGAGATGTAAAAAGTTACTTAAAGCAAAAACTTCGTCGCATGGCCAGCCAGACGAAAAACTTTTTCACCTGTTTTTCCATGCAAAAACAATAATATTTTTATGACTTTAATAATTCCTCGTCGCTGTTAAGCTTTCTGCGAGTTTTTCTCCTATTTTCAGCTTAGACTTAAAAAACTTAAAAAAAGGGCTATGTTTATACAGAACATTTTTTTGTAAAACATTTAAAATATTTTCGATATGCCAACAAAAACATTTTCATATGAAATCATAATAATAAATAAACTTGAAACTTTAGCTTTTGGCTGGGGACTTTTAATCGGCATCCCCAACGGTGGTACTTGGCAGATCTTTGAGCCTATAAGGCCGACTTTATAGGTCTATTGTAGCACATAGTAGGAGCTTTGAAAATAGCATGAATTTGATTCGGATATACAAGTACAATTTAATTTTATCACTCTCTGAAGTAAATACAAACATTTATTGTTTAGAAGGTATAGATTGTGACCCTAATATCCGAAGGCGCAAAATTTTGTGTTTGTATTAATAAAAATATGACTTTTCAGGCAAACTGCTCCTTGAAACCGAGTAGGTTTTATTGTAAACTCATTTGTGCATAGCATAACATCGAGAGGGTGTTGTAGTTATCAGAAGCTGGAATCAGAAATTTTCTCAGGTCTTTATTAAATAGTGTGGAAGGAAGCGGTGGGGTTGAGCCCGGCGGGGTGCTGATCCGCGTTTACGAGCAGAGACTGGCGACTGTTTTTCTAGCAGATGATCTATTGGAACAACTTGTTCTCAGCACCCTGACTTCTGTTCTATTCAAATTGATCTATCAACACTGTTTGGCTTTTGCGGTACCCCGCCCGTCCTTTGCCTACCAACTGACAACCTCATTCAACTCCGCCAAAACGAGATTGCAAAATGGAGTTTCAACTAGTAAAACGTATCGCATTTTTTTCTTTTAGTTATTTTTTAAAACAAAAATAAACGATTTTGTTCTAATTTAAAAATTTACAATTTTTTTTAAATTTAAAACTTTTAAATTAATAAAAACAAAAAATCGGTTTGAACCTCAATTTTTAAACCTCGATATTGGCAGCCGCACTTTTGCCGCACCAATGGCGGGCCAACCCAAGGGCGCTTCCCGAAGTATTTCCTAGTAGAATGCAAGTTTGAAATAATAAAAATTTATTAACAACTTCCTCCAAGTTATTACGCGTTCACACAGTTTTTACCTTTAAATTTAACACAGGCGGACAAAGGCATCCACTGCCGACTCTATTCATTGAGAAAACAATAAAAAACATCAAATTATCTGTTGGTTTAGGTTTCAAACTTCTCAGTTCTTTATAAGGAATGATCGAATTTTTTTAAGAGTGCACAAAAACGTAAAACAAGGTTTAAATTGGTAAATAATTGATTCTCCTATGTTTGGTGTTTTTTATATATCAATAAGTAAAAATGACTCAAAAACTGCTCAAACTCAAACTCGATTACCAAATTTAAACTAAGAAAAATATTAACTATAACAAATTAAGATTTCTATCAATAAAACAAACTTTTAAAACATATTTAAAATGTATTTTTATCATCGGAGTTTACAAAAAACAACAATGATGTTATTTATGCACTAAAATTGTTTCGAAAAAATTACATAATTTGTGGTATTGTTGTGGCTTCTTGTTTTTTTAACAATAAATTAAAAATATGATTCGAATTTCTTCGAAACACAAGATTAGAAGTTATTATATATACAAATTAATATGTACCATAAGTTATTATATATACAAATTAATATATAATAACTATCTTTTAATAAACATATACATGCATATGTAGTACTATAGTGTTTGAGTGAAAAGAGTCTTCTGGGACAATGAATCGATGCCTGAGAGGGCATAGTTAAATATTTAATGGTTATTAACATTTGCAAACTGGAAGATTACCCTTCGGCTGATGGACAGTTGGCAAAGTTCTCATACGCTATCTATTCTTCAGAAAATTCATGATGAAACAAGTCAGACATTTATATTTAAGCAGCAATACAACAATGCATTACATCACAAGTATATTAGAAGACAATTTAAGTTTAGTATTTTGCTACAGAAAATTTTGTATATTAAGAAGTCATAAAGACAATATTTTCATAATATTGCCAAATTATATAAATAGATTTTTCTATAACTTAAATGAACAAATGTTTTAAACAAAAATTAATTATAGTTTTTAATGCATTTTTTTAAATCTCAATTTTTTTGGGCTTACCTTGCAAAACAAGATTTTAAGTACGTTACCAAGAAATAAAAATTGGCAATAAAATTAGTGATTTTATTAAATTTTCTTAAACATTGTAAAATTGCCAAAATAATGCAATAGTGTCAAATAACTTCTACATTGTTTTCAGCCTTTTGTTTATAACCTATGCTGTTTGTATAAACTGTTGGGGTATCCAAATAAAAACTTTTTGGAATGATTCAAATTATTAATTTAGCTTCGCTTAGCTTCAGAGTTTTTGTTAATTCAATATAATTATTTTTATCAGATTTGCTACTTATTAATCAAGTATGAAAAAACCATTTACACGTCTTGTAATAGTTTTTAATATAAAATTCTGTGTCCTTAATTTTCGCACAATGAAAATATAATACTTTGATTTATTTTCATTAAAAAAAAATTTACGAGTAAGCGAACACTTATGGCTGGTTCATACCGTAGTGACAAGTGACAAGTGCTAAAGTGTTCTACCGCAGAGACAAGTGACTATGGATCTAATCCTGTACACGCCCACGGATCGGGTTAGAACGTTTCCCTTGTCACTTCTTTGTAAACCAGCCTTTAATTTTAATTTAATTCATATACTTTTTTTCACTCCTAGAATTGAGAGCTGGCCACGAAATATTTTTTATATTAGTAATTATATTTGAATGTTTGTTTTAGCAAATTTAAACTATCCACATTTAACCGAATTAATAGGAAAAAATTCTTTTGTTCAGTTAACGAATTTCGTTGCATTTGTATCTTGTTCTTAGCTCCATTCAAAAATAAGTTTTAGTTTGAATCAATTACAATCTATTTACAGAAAGTTGAAATGAAAGTGTGGACCGCTTTTTTGATCTAGTTTTTTTTGTAGCTTCTCGTCTACATGGCGTCAAGTTTTTGATGCAAAAAAAACTACAAAAACTCAAATTTGCATTGATAAACTGTGTAAATTCTTCTTTATTGTACGCCCAGTTACATAAATTTCAATACCAAACAGTCTCTTAAATTTTTCAGGACGTTTGATTAGGATACTTAACGAAAACTACTGCATTTACAATTTTTGATTTTAAAAACTGTTGTTAATTGATTTTTGATTTTAAAAATAATAAATTATGATTTTTTATAATTATTTCTTTTTAAGTAAAACTTAAGTTTGAGAAGAGTTTTACGTAATATGTCTGTTCAAAACAAAATTAGTTTTGTCGAACAACAACACAAAACAGTAAAACAGTTTACTACATACTTACACATTTGAAAAAGAACAAGCACAATGATACTTCGTCACAGTAGCGTCAACCTGAACTTTTTTTAATGCTAAACGAATAATAGCGTGTTTAAAAAAAAACGTTTAATCTGTATTCATTTTTGAGATAAAAATATTTTATTCACTTTTACCATATAACTAAAGAATATAACATAATGTGACTTCATATACTGCTTTCATACATTTACTGTTTAAACTAGGACGTGCCTTAATTAGGGCGCACCCTATTAATGTAATAACCCAAGTAGTAAATGCTTTTTTTATTATATTTACAAAACTCATGATTTTACCTATGAAAATTTAAATAGTTACGATTTGAATAGAATATAATGAAATATAATGAAATAGAATGATAATTTTTTCTTCGAAGTAGATTTTTTCTCGGGAAGGTGTTTATAGGGCGTGCCCTAGTTAGAAAATAATGTGTATAAGCAATATACGAAGCAATATATGAGCAATTCACAATTTTTTTTCTTTTTATATTTGTCTAGGATTTTTTGTTATAACTAAACGATGTTTTATTTTGAAGAGTAGAACTCTTTTTTTTTTTAAAAAACTAAAGAATAAAAATTTTAAATTCTAATGATTATTTATAATTAATTATAATAATTATTAATAATGATTATTATTAATCATTTAAATAATAATTTTTATTTTTGCTATCTTAGCTTTATAAAAATTAAAAAATAAAATAAAATATATTGCTTAAAAAACTGATCTATTTAATATTGTAAAAAATGTAAAAGGCTAAAGTATCATGTTTTGATTTTAAATTTGGTAAAGCAAAATTTTAAAAGTATAAAAATGTGTATTTAAAAAAATACGGAACGCTTACCATGATATAATTATGATAAGAGTAATGTAGCCACGGTAGAATTTATACCCAGTTGTCGTAAAAAATGCCACCATTGTGCTCGTTACGTCCTCACTTGTCGCTACAATGAGACCGTTTTGTCACTTGTCACCCCGGTGTGGAAAACTAGGCGTAAAAGTTTGGCTCTACACAAAACTAAATTATTGATTTTTGATAATCAACCATTTTTTTGGTTTTTAGCGGTATAGACTACTGTAGCGAAATTATATTTATACAATTACTAATAACATATTTTTAATTTGTTTTATTTTTAGGATATTTAGCAACTCAAAGGTGCTCTTTGCTATATGAGGAAGAAAACTATATTAAATTTACTAATAAATAACTTAAATGAAAAATTTTTCGTCGTAAATATCATTCGTTGAACAAATCAGTAATTTTTGTCTCGTTTAAAACTTCCAATTGCATGTTTTTGGAAATTTTCGGTAATCTAGTCAATTAATGACAATTAAAAAGCGACGGAGGTTAACACTCAGGTGGTCGTGAAAGAGCGTGTACATACGGGGGCGTGCTCCCCCTTTCCCGCGGGTTTCTCCATCAGGCTTAATGGACTTCCGTCTGATTTATACGCTGCCGTATTTGTCTGGGAGGTAGAACGGTGGAAAGAACCATTTAGGAAGGAAAGAAAGGACTCTTTCCTCCCCTACAAACACACAAGACCCGCCAGTCACCCGCGGATAAAGAGATATCGACCGCCAACTACAGTAATCCACACTCGCCCTATTTTTCACCAAGAAATAAACTTTCAACATCTAAAACATAATTCATTAAACTTTAAACTTTCAACTCATTAAACTTTTAACAAAATCTTGTTTTACCCAACAATTTAAAATCCTTAAATTTTTTCATATGACTTGTTTGTTCGTGAACTATAAAATGCAATTTATTGCACATTTTTTGCAAATTCAATATTTCTAATTTAAACATTAATCCATATTTTTATTTTAAACATTGTGGTTTTAGCCATAGTTTTATTAAACCAGTTGCCTGGATTGAATTTTACCGGATGAGTTTAAACAGGATAATGTCCGCACTAAAAAGTATAAAAAATAGAAATAAACTAAAAAACAAGGTACCGATTAAAACCATAAACATAAATTGAACTGAAACGAGTTCAATTTTCTTTGCTATAGCCATTTTAACGCATTAAAATAAGATGTTGAATTACTTTTACGGTTTATTAACGAATTTTCGATATAGAAAACTCAACCGTTAACCTAAAAACTCTTAAAAATTTAAAAAGACGTGGCGTCAGGTAGAAAATAAAGCTATTAAAAAAGAACGTATTTAAAAAAACTAATAAATTCCTTTTATTTTTATAACTTAATTTTTAAAGAAAACGTATTATAAAGTATTTTTAGTGTTATTACAATCTGTATAATGTGTAAATTAGTAAATGGGTGTACTTTATACATAAATAGTTTTTTTCTGTCCACTGCCGTAAATATTGCAATTTTAATGTTGTATTTTTTATATTTTTATATTCTACTTTCCCTTGTATAGAGAAACTCACATCTACGTCAAAGTCGACAAAAGAGTGCAGTATTTTCGACAGTAAATGACGGTAAATATTTTGCGCTTTCACTTGCGATGATTCACTAAAAAAATTTTTGAAAATAGGTGATTTTTGCTTATTCTGCTACTTGTATCCACATCTTGTTAAATTTTTATAAGATGTGGAAAAACATTTTATTAAAATATTCTTTACTTGTATTCATTTTGTCCCTGTTGGTTTTTGATTTGGTGAATTTGAATTTGTAAAAAACTAGACATAGACATGAAACTTAGAGCTATAAGTAACATAATTCAAACCAAAAATTACAAATCAATAAAACCAAAACTTAACTCTAGGCCTGATTTACATAAACCCTAAACTCTAACCCTAAGCCTCATTTATTTAGGACTCCCAGTTCTCTAGTTTTTTATTGCAAGTTCTAAAATTTTTCAACGGCTCCAAGTTCTTTACTTACCGCTCCTAAAACCCTTACTTTATTTTTATTATATTTTTATTTCCAGTCTTTTCTGTTAATATTTTTATATTAAGTCACTATTTTTACGTCTATTTTAAATTTTCAATACACTGTCCATACATAATCAAAAGTTATTTTGAAATTTTTGCACAATTTGCACCTTTTGTTGTTGTTTAGAAACCGACGACTCTATTATATTAGTTTTAGAAGTAGGTATACTAATAAATTATTGCATTACCGATAAATATTATTTGTTGTAACCTATATTATACACATACCTCATCATTTACTTATTTAGCAAATCTTAAGCAATTGATAACCATATTTAACTTTTTTATTCGCGTCTTTTGCTAGTTTAAAAATAAAGTTGATGGAAGCTAAACACAACTAATGGCCGACAAATTGATAATAATTATGACAGATCCTATTTTTTAAACATCGAACAAATTTTTGCGCCATTTTTAGAACCTAGAATGGGTGTGTGATAACAGGATGATCTTATTTGCTTTTCCGCTCCGAGACTTCTAATGGAATTTGTTTGGGGATGATCCAGGGTCGAGGAAGTCCATCTGGTGCCCAACAGCTGTTCCAAATCGGGGCTTAATCCCACCCCGCCTTTGTCTCGGCGAGAATAACATGTTTGCCATGGTTGAAGCTACCAAATTTACTTAAGCTATACGATACCCTCCGCTTCCGATATCCTTTTAGCTAATAAATACGGAAACAAGTCCGCGACATCGAAGAGAATTCGTCCTACTATTAACTCCAGTTGATTTATATTCTTATCAGCATAAAATCAAATGCGTAAAAAAGTTAATTTAACTGTGTATAGAATAAAAAATTTTCATATAGAAAAAATTTAATTAAGTGATTTGCACTAAATGAAATAAAACTGATTCCAGAAAACAAATTTGAGAATATATAAACAACTGTGTTTAATTTCTGTTAAACTTTCGTTAGTATTCTAGTAGTGTTAGCTTCAAAAACACTTTCATAATAGTTCTAATTTTTAATGGTGCAATCTGTTTGATTTTTTATTAATTGTTTAAACATACTTTAAAAGTCGAGCCATGTTTAATTATTTAATGCACAATACACTTGAACATAAAAAACTAGAGAACTAGAAGAGTACCTAAATAAATGAGGCTTAGGGTTTGCGCATAGGGTTTATGTAAATCAGGCCTAGAGTTAAGTTTTGGTTTTATTGATTTGTAATTTTTGGTTTGAATTATGTTACTTATAGCTCTAAGTTTCATGTCTATGTCTAGTTTTTTACAAAGTAGAATTCACCAAATCAAAAACCAACAGGGACAAAATGAAATACAGCTCAAAAAAATTTTAACTGAGAAGATGTTTTTCCACATCTTATAAAAATTTAACGAGATGTGGATACAAGTAGCAGAATAAGCAAAGACCACCTATTTTCAAAAATTTTTTTAGTGAATCATCGCAAGTGAAAGCGCAAAATATTTACCGTCATTTACTGTCGAAAATACTGCACTCTTTTGTCGACTTTGACGTAGATGTGAGTTTCGGAAAAAAAAAAAAAAAAAAAAATGAAAATATAAAAAATACAACATTAAAATTGCAATATTTACGGCAGTGGACAGAAAAAGAACTACTTTTATGTATAAAGTACACCCATTTACTAATTTACACATTATACAGATTGTAATAACACTAAAAATACTTTATAATACGTTTTTCTCTTAAAAATTAAGTTATAAAAATAAAAGGAATTTATTAGTTTTTTTAAATACGTTCTTTTTTAATAGCTTTATTTTCTACCTGTGACGCCACGTCTTTTTAAATTTTTAAGACTTTTTAGGTTAACAGTTAAGTTTTTTATATCGAAAATTCGTTAATAAACCGTAAAAGTAATTCAACATCTTATTTTAATGCGTTAAAATGGCTATAGCAAAGAAAATTGAACTCGTTTCAGTTCAATTTGTGTTTATGGTTTTAATCGGTACCTTGTTTTTTAGTTTATTTCTATTTTTTTATACTTTTTAGTGCGGACATTATCCTGTTTAAACTCATCCGGTAAAATTCAATCCAGGCAACTGGTTTAATAAAACTATGGCTAAAACCACAATGTTTTAAAATAAAAATATGGATTAATGTTTAAATTAGAAATATTGAATTTGCAAAAAATGGTCAATAGAATTACATTTTATAGTTCACGAACAAACAAGTCATATGAAAAAATTTAAGGGATTTTAAATTGTTGGATAAACAAGATTTTGTTAAAAGTTTAATGAGTTGAAAGTTTAAAGTTTAATGAATTATGTGTTAGATGTTGAAAGTTTATTTCTTGGTGAAAAATAGGGCGAGTGTGGATTACTGTAGTTGGCGGTCGATATCGGGGTCTTTGATCCGCGGGTGACTGGCGGGTATTGTGTGTTTGTCGGGGAGGAAAGAGTCCTTTCTTTCCTTCCTGAAGTGGTTATTTCCACCGTTCTTCCTTCCCAGACAAAATACGGCAGCGTATAAATCAGACGGAAGTCCGTTAGAGCCTGATGGAGAAACCCGCGGGGAAAGGGGGACGCCGCCCCCGTCTGTACACGCTCTTTCACGACCACCTGAGTGTTAACCTCCATCGCTTTTCAATTGTCATTAATTGACTAGGTTACCAAAAATTTTACCAAAAACATGCGATTGGAAGTTTTAAACAAGAACAAAAATTACTTATTTGTTCCGAACGAATGATATTTACGACCGAAAAATTTTTCATTTAAGTTATTTATTAGTAAATTTAATATAGTTTTCTTCCTCATATAGCAAAGAGCACCTTTGAGTTGCTAAATATCCTAAAAATAAAACAAATTAAAAATATGTTATTAGTAATTGTATAAATATAATTTCGCTACAGTAGTCTATACCGCTAAAAACTCAAAAAAATGGTTGATTATCAAAAATCAATAATTTCGTTTTGTGTAGAGCCAAACTTTTACGCCTAGTTTTCCACACGCGAGTAACAAGTGACAAAACCGGTCTGCATTGTAGCGACAAGTGAGGACGTAACGAGCGCGAATGGTGTGCATTTTTACGGACAACTGATTATAATTTCTACCGTGGCTACATTACTCTTATCATAATTATATCATGGTAAGCGTTCCGTATTTTTTTAAATACACATTTTTATACTTTTAAAATTTTGCTTTACCAAATTTAAAAATTGAAACATAATTATTTTAGCCTTTTACATTTTTTACAATTATTAAATCGATCAGTTTTTTAAGCAATATATTTTATTTTATTTTTTAATTTTTATAAAGCTAAGAGTAGCAAAAATAAAAATTATTATTTAAATGATTAATAATAATCATTATTAATAATTATTATAATTAATTATAAATAATCATTAGATTTCAAATTTTTATTTATTTTAGTTTTCAAAGGAAAAAGATTATACTATTTCAAAATAAAACATCGTTTCGTTGTAACAAAAATCCTAGACAAATATAAAGAAAAAAAATTGTGAATTGCTCATATATTGCTTCGTATATTGCTTATACACATTTTTTTCTAACTAGGGCACATTTGAATTTTAATAGGAAAATTATCAAGTTTTGTAAATATAAATAAGCATTGATTACTTGGTTATTACATTCATAGGGTGCGCCCTAATTAATACGTTTGAGTTTAAACAGTACTACTAAGTAGTATACTAAGTCACATTAATGTCGTAGATTTCTTTAGTTATATGGTAAAAGTGAAAAAAATATTTTTTACTCAAACCAATAATATATCAAATGTTTTTTTTAAACACGCTATTATTCGTTTAGCATTAAAAAAGTTCAGGTTGACGCTACTGTGACGAAGTATCATTGTGCTTGTTCTTTTTTAAATGTGTAAGTATGTAGTAAACTGTTTTACTGTTTTGTGTTGTTGTTCGACAAAACTAATTTTGTTTTGAACAGACATATTACGTAAAACTCTTCTCAAACTTAAGTTTTACTTAAAAAGAAATAATTATAAAAAATCATAATTTATTATTTTTAAAATCAAAAATCAATTAACAACAGTTTTTAAAATCAAAATTTAAATGCAGTAGTTTTCGTTAAGTATCCTAATTCAAACGTCCTGAAAAAATTTAAGAGACTGTTTGGTATTGAAATTTATGTAACTGGGCGTACAATAAAGAAGAATTTACACAGTTTATCAATGCAAATTTGAGTTTTTGTAGTTTTTTTTGCATCAAAAACTTGACGCCATGTAGACGAGAAGCTACAAAAAAAAACTAGATCAAAAAAGCGGTCCACACTTTCATTTCAACTTTCTGTAAATAGATTGTAATTGATTCAAACTAAAACTTATTTTTGAATGGAGCTAAGAACAAGATACAAATGCAACGAAATTCGTTAACTGAACAAAAGAATTTTTTCCTATTAATTCGGTTAAATGTGGATAGTTTAAATTTGTGAAACAAGCTATTAAATATAATTACTAATATAAAAAATATTTCGTGGCCAGCTCTCAATTCTAGGAGTGAAAAAAAGTATATGAATTAAATTAAAATTAAAGGCTGGTTTACAAAGAAGTGACAAGGGAAACGTTCTAACACGATCCGCGGGCGTGTACAGGATTAGATCCATAGTCACTTGTCTCTGCGGTAGAACACTTTAGCACTTGTCACTTGTCACTACGGTATGAACCAGCCATAAGGGTTCGCTTACTCGTAATTTTTTTTTTAATGAAAATAAATCAAAGTATTATATTTTCATTTGTGCGAAAATTAAGGACACAGAATTTTATATTAAAAACTATTACAAGACGTGTAAATGGTTTTTTCATACTTGATTAATAAGTAGCAAATCTGATAAAAATAATTATATTGAATTAACAAAAACTCTGAAGCTAAGCGAAGCTAAATTAATAATTTGAATCATTCCAAAAAGTTTTTATTTGGATACCCCAACAGTTTATACAAACAGCATAGGTTATAAACAAAAGGCTGAAAACAATGTAGAAGTTACAGAAATATTTGACACTATTGCATTATTTTGGCAATTTTACAATGTTTAAGAAAATTTAATAAAATCACTAATTTTATTGCAAATTTTTATTTCTTGGTTGGTAACGTACTTAAAATCTTGTTTTGCAAGGTAAGCCCAAAAAAATTGAGATTTAAAAAAATGCATTAAAAACTATAATTAATTTTTGTTTAAAACATTTGTTCATTTAAGTTATAAAAATCTGATTATATAATTTGGCAATATTATGAAAATATTGTCTTTATGACTTCTTAATATACAAAATTTTCTGTAGCAAAATACTAAACTTAAATTGTCTAATTATACATGTGATGTAATGCATTGTTGTATTGCTGCTTAAATATAAATGTCCTACTTGTTTCATCATGAATTTTCTGAAGAATATAGTGATGAGAACTTTGCCAACTGTCCATCAGCCGAAGGGTAATCTTCCAGTTTGCAAATGTTAATAACCATTAAATATTTAACTATGCCCTCTCAGGCATCGATTCATTGTCCCAGAAGACTCTTTTCACTCAAACACTATAGTACTACATATGCATGTATATGTTTATTAAAAGATAATTATTATATATATTAATTTGTATATATAATAACTTATGGTATATATTAATTTGTATATATAATAACTTCTAATCTTGTGTTTCGAAGAAATTCGAATCATATTTTTAATTTATTGTTAAAAAAACAAGAAGCCATATCAATAACTATAATTATGAAAATTTTTCTAAACAATTTTAGGGCATAAATAACATCATTGTTGTCTTTGTAAATTCTGATGATAAAAAATACATCTCAATATCTTCAAAAGTTTGTTTGATTTGATAAAAGATTTTAATCTGTCATAGCTTAATATTTTCTTAATTTGCATTTGGTACGAGTTTGTACTTCGCAGTTTTTTGAGTCATTTCTACTTATTCATACATAAACAACACCAAAACATAGGAGAATCAAATTATTTACCAGTTTAAACCTTGTTTTATGTTTTGTGAACTTTAAAAAGTTTTATCATTCCCTATAAAAAACTTGAGAAGTCTTGAAAACCTAAACCAATATAGTTTTGCTATGTTTTTTATCGTTTTCTACAAAATAGAGTCGGTAGTGGATGCCTTTGTCGCCTGTGTTAAATTTAAGGGTAAACTGTGGGAACGTGTACGACTGGAGGAGTTCGTTAATAAATTTTTATGATTTCAAACTTGCATTTGATAGGAATACTTCGGGAAGCGCCTTGGGGTCGGCCCGCCATTGGTGCGGCAAAAAGTGCGGCCGCCAATATCGAGGTTTAAAATTGAAGCTTCAAACTGATTTTTTTGTTTTTATTAATTTAAAAATTTTAAATTAAAAAAATTGTAAATTTTTTAATTAAGAACAAAGGATAATCGTTTATTTTTCTTCTAAAAAATAACGAAAAAAAAATACGATACGTTTTACGAGTTGAAACTTTATTTTGCAATCTCGTTTTGGCGGAAGTTGAATGAGGTTGCTAGTTGGTCAACAAGGCACGGGCTAAAGGTACCGCAAAAGCCAAACAGTGTTGATAGATTATTTTGAATAGAACATAAGTCAGGGTGCGGTTAGTACAAGTTGTTCCAATAGATCATCTGCTAGAAAACCAGTCGCCAGTCTCGTGAAACGTGGATCAGCACCCCGCTGGGCTTAATTTATGGCTCTCCTTCTACAAGATTGATAAAGACCTGAAAATTTCTCGATCCAAGTTTCTGATAAACTATAATACCCCTTCTCTAACTAATGCTACCACAAATGAGTTTAACAATAAAACCTACTCGGTTCAAGGAGCAGTTTGCCTGAAGTTATATTTTTTACTGATACAAACACAAAATTTTGCGCCTTCGTATATTAGGGTCTGATCTGATACCTTCTAAACAATAAATGTTTGGATTCACTTCACAGAGTGATAAAATTAAATTGTACTTGTATATTCAAATCAAATTCATGCTATTTTCAAAAAGCTCCTGACGGACGTGCTACAACAATAGAACTATAGAGTCTGCCTTATAGGCTCTAAAGATTTGTCAAGTACCACCGTTGGGAATGCCAATTAAAGGACTCCAGTGTGAAAAGCTAAAAGTTTTATGTTTGATCAATGATGATGATTTTATATGAAAATGTTTTAGTTGGCATATCTAAATTTATTTTAAATGTTTGACAAAAATGTTCTGTATAAACATAGCCCTTCTTTGAAGTTGGCCAAAGCCAAGCTGAAAATAGGAGAGAAAAAATCGGATAAAGGTCTAACAGCGACGAGGAATTATTAAAGTCATAAATATTAATGTTGTTTGCATGGTTAAAACAGGTGAAAAAAAGTTTTTTCGTCTGGCTGGCCATGCGACGAAGTTTTTGCTTTAAGTAACTTTTTACATCTCCCAATTGGGAAAAAGTTCTGACACGGACATTATGGAGTGTTTAGAATCGTCAAATTATTTTTTAGTATTAAGACTTATAGAGAACGCATAACCAAGTTTTATGACCTGATGCTTTGGATAAAGTATAATAAAAACCACATACATAACTTTTATTTTGGTTAGTTGGTTTGTTACCAAAAAAAATTATAAAAAAATATTACCAAAAAAATTTATAAAAAAACCCGTTATGTTTAAAATCGGAGGTTAGTTACTTTTTGCAAAAAAAAGAAAAAAAAGAATAAAAAACTTTGATTAAGATCGTGATACAGGATACTTTTTTGGATTTTCAATAACAGTTTTGTTTGTTAAACTGTATTATATTTTATCAAAAAATTAAAAGAATAAATCATATCTATTTCAAACTTTAGAGCACAGAATTTTTTTAGTAGACAACATTAAAAAATGTTCAGTATTCGTAAAAATATATTCGGTAGCGCCAGAAATTTTTGTAAAATTTATTTTAAAAATGTTGTCTTAAAATGTTTTTTTTTGTTTTTGCTATTAACTTAAAATGTCTTTTACTTATGTGAAACTCGCTTAACGAAAAATAAATTCGTGTAATATCCATATGTAAACGTGCGTACTAAAACTAAATTAATTTACGTTTAAGTAGAATAATAATATATTCAACTTAGCAAAAGCACGAAATGAAGAATAGCAGCAGAAATATAAAGTATTCAGCAATGATCACAGCCTATTTTGAAGTAACTGAAAAATGTGCCAGTACACAAAATAAATAAAAACAAAGTATAAATGATCAATATTTAACTGAGGCCAGTTTTTTTTAATATAAATAAATTTGTTTCTGCTTCTGGCAACACGGAAATGTTTTTCCTGTTAAAATTTGGAAAAAATTAAAGGTAAAATAGAAAAAAAATTCTGATTTAGAAAAAGGACAATTATTTTCTGCAACAGGTGCAAAAGAAATTTAGACATTTTAAATGACAGTTGGTTCGGTGAACACAGAGACAAAAAGGAGAATACGTAAATTTACTATTGAGCAAAAAAGACGTCGTCTACTCTTTTGCGTCCAAGACGTGTTTAAAATCACTAAAAATCAGAAAGGTTAATTCAAACAGTTAAAATTTTTCACTTAAAAAACATGATCAAAAAAATTTAAATTCAAAATAAAAAGAATTGGTAAATTTAAAAAAAAAACCACACTGGAGGAAATTCCAACTTTGAAAAAAGTACTGACACATTGTATAAAAAATGTATGTACGTTTATGACTTAGTGATATATTTTTTATTAAAACATTGGAATTCGGATACACAGAAAAATAAATAGAAGCATATAAATAAACTTAAATTTAAAAAAACAACCGTTAATCAATTTTTAGGCCATTATGAAACTTGTTTACTCTGTGTGTTAAAATGATTTTTGAAAAGCTATTTTTAAGCTGTCATGAATTAAAAATCTGTAAA
>JASAMX010020937.1:0-11784 GCA_030248175.1 Microlaimidae sp. YZB2_3 | reverse complement strand
TTCAATGCAGTCATTATCTTTTAAAAGAAAAGGAGACTAAACTGGACTGCAGTATTCTAGTATTGAAATTACGTATGCCTTAAACGCAGTTTCTAAAGCACTAACATTTTTGGTTTTAAAACATCTAAAAAATACGTTTAAAGTTTTAAATGCTGATTTTGCTATAAAACTACAATGACTAGAAAATTTAAGGGTTTGGAAATTTGAACACCAAGATCAGGGCTTCAATGTTTTCAGTTAGCTGGGTTTGATTTACAAAAACAGGTAGTTTTGATTTCTATAACACATGTAAACGATACAACACTTGTTTAAAGCGATCCTAAGCCATCCGATGCCATTTGTTTGTCCAAGCAATGAGCTTATCTAAACTTTCTTGTAAGATTTTATTGTCTTGAGTTCTTATATGGTATATTTTAATATCATCGGCAAGGAGTTTACATTCTACATTTAAATTTTCGTAAGGGAGGTTATTAATAAAAATCAAATACAGTAACGGAACTATCACCTATCCTTGAAGCACCTCAGAGATAACTTTACAAGAGTTTGAACAGTTATCTTCAATCACAACCTTTTGTGTACCATTCCACAAGAGAGCTTCAATCCAAATGAAATGGTCCCCTAAAATTCCATATGCTTTTAGTTAGACAGCAATTTTTGATGCGAAACTGTGTCAAAAGCTTTACTAAAACCAATGTATATTCTGTCAATTATTGATTTTTTTAATAGCTTTATGCCGATCATCAAGCGATTCTAAAAGTTGCGGATAGTTTTTTTAGAAAATCATGCTGAGCGTTTGTGATTAATGTATTTCTTTTCGAATCATCAAATAATTGATCATAAACACAAGACTCCATAATTTTTCACGCTATACAAGTTAATGAAATTGGCCGATAGTTCGTTGGATCACTAGAGCTACTTTTTTTTAAAAACCGGTACAACTATAGCAGTTAACCAACTTGGAGAAAATTTATGAGTTCAAAATGAAAATTTAAAAATTGCTCTTAATGGATGAATCAAACCATACGCTAATTTACGAAACAGTATAACAGGTAAACCGTCAAGTGTTTTACTTTTTTTATTTTTTTTTGTTTTTTATTTTTCTGCAATTTGGGTTTTAAATTGAGTAATTTGATCAATAATTATGAAAATACAATTTTGATCTCTATTCTCAAACCGCTTTTGTTAAAAATTTTCAATGGTTTTGTTGTTAAATAGTCAATATTCAATACTGCAATTATCGAGTTCAACTAGATTTGATTTGCCTATAGACTAGTTCGGAATAAGCGTCTTTTACTGTACGAGAGAGGGTACAAAAAGAAAAAAATAAAATTTGAAAAAATCTTAGCTTTCTTAGTTTCTTAAGTTTAAACCTATACTTCATAAAAATTGCTACACGATGATATGTTTCACTGCTGTATTATATCAGTTTGTGCTAAATAAATTTTGTTTTTTATTTAAACGTCACAATAGTTTAAAATCACCACTAAAATAGTATTATCCTGAACAGTGATTTCGAAGTACAAAAAATAAAGATGAAATTTGTGCTTTTAAACTAATTTTAAACCCAAATTATTTTTTTAATGTTTTGCTTGTAAAACTATTCAAAACTTAAATTAATTTTAAAAAGTCCATTTCAAACTTTTAAATTAAGCATTTTCTGTAATTGAAACATAAAAAAACTGGAAAACAAGCGCGCCAGCAGCGCCGTACCTATGAAGCGGCAAAAAACTAAAAATCTCCAAAAACTGCTTTTACTTTTGCAATATTTAAAAAGTATTTAAGAAATTTTGAAGAGAAGGGGTCGAGATTTTAAACCAATAAATATTTGAAATATTTTAAACCGTAAAATGTACTAGTCGCTCGCTGTTTCTCAAGTTTCCCTCTACATATGATTGGCGCTAGTAGTTATGTACCCTCTTCCTAACACTAAAAAACCCTTATTCCGAACTAGTCTATAATAAATTTCAGATTACTTCTAAAATGGCTTAACTTTTACAGAAATTTGCATTTTCAATTAACTTAAACGTGTGTTCAACAAAAGCAAAAAGCTTGTACGTCCATTGTCTGGAGATGTTTATGACACGCCGGGCGTGAGACGCCGGTTGGTATCGGGCAACGTCCCAACTGAGGAAAGTCCCAACGTGGAAAGTCCCAACCAATCGATGAATCTCCCAACAGTTCAAATATTAGAAATACGTTTGCAAAACCGGTGTTAAACACGATAATTTTAAACAACCAAAAATAAATAAATGCATTAAATGAATGATAAATGGAATTATGCAATTTTGTAAACGTACTTTCAAAAATGCAAGTTTCCACCCCAATGAGATTTTTTTTTGATTTTTGGGTTTTGCTTAGGCTTAGGAAAAAAATAAAGTTTTTACTCTTCAGTTTAAAAAGCATCATTAAATACAAATTTACCATAATACAATTTTGCTTGATTTTTAGGTTTTGCTTAGGCTTAGGTACTCAGTTTTTTGAACTTTAAAAGAATTTAATGCTATATTTTTATTAATTATAGTGTTAATTGACTAAAAAATAAAATGGTGTTTGTTGCAAACGTATTTTTTGATTCTGTTGGGACTTTCCACAAACTGTTGGGAGATTCCACAGTTGGGAGATTCACCCTTTTTGTTGGGAGATTGCTCGGAACCCGCCGGTTTCGTAAATTCCGGTAGAAAAAATGAAATTTTATGGGAAAGCATAAGAATTTATGCAAAAAATATTTATGCGAATTTTTAATTTAAGTTTTTCCAAGAGTCTAATGCAGTCTCATTTCTGTCTAAATTTTTACAAAAAAAGAATAGTCCTTTACAAAGAAAAGGGAATGTTCCTAACTTTTATTTAAACAGCTTATTTCGAAAGTCGTTTGTAAATTTAGACTGGTTGTTGAACAAGTCTCTATCAACTAATTTTATATACCTTCAAAATTTTGTTGTAATCAGTCTGTTTGGCTAAACAATAGTGATATTCTAATTCCCATATATAAAAATGGAAGGAACTCTGAAGTTTTATTTTATTATTTGTGGTATACATATGTTTTTATGTTATTTTAATTGCATGTTTAGAAATATTTTTAAAGCTTTTTGTAAGTTTTGGAAAAAATTAAATTACAAAAAGTTCAACGTCCAGCATTATTCTTTATATCTTTACAAAATAGCATAAAAATATGACAAAATTCCGGAGCTCTGGAGAGTATTTAAAGGCCCTGAGAACCGAACCTCTACTCAGGGGAGCATTCATAAAACAACTGGAGCTACACTCTAATCTTGATATTTGTTAGCTGCCATAATAACTTTCTCATTTAATTGCGCATATAAAAATGAAAGTAAAAATTACGGAAATTTCCAAACTCAGTAAAAGTAGACACATGGAAACTAACATTTGAAGTCAAGAAAGAGTAAAAGTTTTTCCGAAATTTATTAGTTTTATTAATGTAAATAAAAGTAAAAATAACTTTTTACAACACTAAACAAGACAGAAGCGAAATACTGCAGTGTAACTTTGGATTTAAATGAAAGTACTAGAAAAAGTGCTTACAAAAAATTTTGGGGTGAAAAACCAGCCATAGAAGAAACCAACTCCAGTGTAAATTCGCAGTGGGACCAAAGCACGACCAAAAGTGCTTACAAAAAATTTTTGGGTGAAAAACCAGCCATAGAAGAAACCAACTCCAGTGTAAATTCGCAGTGGAACAAAAGCACGGCCGAAAGTGCTTACAAAAAATTTTTGCGTGAAAAACCAAAAGCACGGCCGGCCGGAACAAAAGCACAGCCGAAGGTGCTTACAAAAAATTTTTGCGTGAAAAACCAGTCGTAGAAGAAAAATCAAAAAAGAAAATTATGGCAGTTCCCGTTAGTCATCATACATACTTATCTGTTATAGTCATGCTGTAATGATTTACTAAATTTCTTAGCTTGTACAAAAAAACTTATAACGAATGAAAACATGAATTATAATATTTAAAAAAAGATCGATTTATAAAATAACATTAAATTTGTGTCACTTTTTAAAGTTTTACGATGGTCAGAAACTTTTCTTTTGAATGGAAGTTATTCGAAACCCCTTTAGTTGGCATGTAACTTCCAAATTTAATGTCAATTGATTGATCTTCAGCTGAGTTAAAATAGCGTTTTGGGCGGTCAAATGGGTTTAGGCACCCATAGCCGGCCCAATGAGGCTACAAAAAACAAATATTTGACACCATTCGATTAAACAAAACTGATTACACATAGGGTTCAATTTTAAAATCAACGGCAATACTCCACTGAGTTATTACAATTTAAAAAGAGCGTTATGTCAGGTTTTTACCAAACTAAAGTTATATCAAAATTCTCCCATTTCGAAAATAGTCGAAAATATTTTACAAAGCGTAAAATAAAGTTTACACTATTTAGTAGAAAGCGTTTTTAACAAGATTCTCAAAACCCTCCCATTTAAACGGAAATTGTTTAATGTTAAATATTTTTACCGAGTTAGGACGTTATAGAATCACTTCTAGACAATTAGCGCTTAGAAAGAATTGAAAATATCTCATTCATTGGTGATCAATTTTTTCCCAAGCGCTAATTGGCTAAAACAGCTCATCTTACAACAATTCCTACAGAGCAAAACATGTATAATGTGATCACAAATACTACATGATATTTTGAGGGTCCTTAAAATTCTGACGTGATTTGCATATGCACTTCTGTGCGGAATATGTTTCTTTATTTATACCCTTTTATGCATTAAAAGATTAAGCACAACTAATTAAATATATTCAAATTGGTTATAGGGTTTGGCGAAGTTACTAAAATTTTAATTAAAAAATTACAAAATAAACGATTCAGCTATAATACGGCGGCCTACGGCCGCCTGAATAATCCGCAACACTTATGAGTACGACTATTAAATATTATTCGACTTTTTTTTGTAAAATCAATGAGTAGTGAGTGAGATGTAATTAGTACTCAAAAATTAATATAAGTTGAAAATTTGTGAATTACTCACATTTTGAGTACCTATATGTGTGGGTACTCTAGAAAAACCTAATGGATATATTGACCTGGGAATATTGTGACTCAAAGCCTAGGTGCCTGGAACAGGAAGAAATACCTTCTGCAAAATATCTTCGGAAAAAATATTTTCTTTGGGCAGAAAAAATTCAACATTTTTTAAAAACTTCTTAGGCTTTTTTTAAATTTTTTTTTAATGTTTTTTTAAGTTTGATTGTAAGGTTTCGTTTAGGCTTAAGGACAAGAAGGATTTGTTTTGTTATGAATTTAAAAGTGTTTCCGAAGATATTTTTTTCGAAAATATTATGCAGAATGTATTTTTTTAGCGACAAGCTATGAGGGCGCTGGGAAAAAATTCTTTCTGCATACTATCTTCGGAAGGAATTTCTTTTACAATAATGTTTGCAAAAATACTCATTTCAGTAAAATATCTTCGGAAAAATAACTTCTCAGTTGATTCAGTTTTTTTTACAAATTTCTAAAAAGTATCGGTGTAGAATTGTGCTAAGTTACTACAATACGCTTTAAATATAAATTAATACGCTGTTAAATTTATTAAACTAAATTAAATAGTACGCTCGAACCTACAATGGGGATTACGCCACTCTGGAGGTCGTGGTTGATTTGGTTCACCAAAACCGCCATTGCCACCTTAGTGAGGTAATTGCCACGTTACGTGTTGTGGCGTAGCGGCTTGCCGCGCTGAGGGGGCTGAGGTCCTTACCGTGTGGCCATTGCGGCCTAGCCCACAACCGGAGGAGTAGGTTTATCTTTACATACACTATTGTGCAACCAAAAGATAAGCCTTCCTCCCACGGTAAGACAAACCGACCAAACGTAGGCCTAGGGAATAGATGTGAGATAGGTAAAATAAATTTTTATTGTTCTCTCTGTATTATTAAATATAACCTCACATCTAATCCCTAAAATCCTCTGATAGGGGTGGGGCCTTTGACTAACATTCTACATCAACAACAGTGCTGATATAGGGTGGTAGGCGGTAATATGGAATATCCATGGCCGGCCCGCTTCAGCTTTAAAAAAAAAAAAATAGTACGCCGGTCCGTTTAATTTTAAAAATAAAATTACTCGGTTTAGACAAATGAAAAACTTAATGCTTCTAAAAACTCAAAGTATAAAATCATACTAGTGTAAAAGGTTTTAAAAGCAAATTCCTTTAGTCATATTCTCCCCTGCATTTTGAAGCCCTGTTTTGCCGCTCCTTTCACTCCCACAACCATTTATACGGAGCAAAACATATATTGAGGGCGCTATGCAAGAACCTGCTAAGTCCATTTTTGGCGAAATTGAGTTATGACTGTAGAACATCTTATATCTGTCCAAACTTGGACTTAGTTTTTGTTCCGGCTCTCAGAAACGATTTTTTACCTGATTCCCAGAGGTTTCGAAAAAACCTAAGTCCTAGTGGTCATTTCCTGCTAAGTCCACGAACACTGCTAAGTCCAAGTAGGGACTTGCCATTTCCACTTTATGGACTTAGCATTAATGCTAAGTCCAAAAACAAGAAAAAAAATGTAACATGTATGGACTTATCCTATTAACTGAGTTATTTATTTTTTACTATTGCTAACTAATTAAAGCTATTTTTAGGTTATAAGAAGCTTGGATTATTTTGACATTGTAGTGGACTGCTATGGCATTTTTTGTGCACATTTGGCTTGATTTTGTAATACTCAATGATGGAATTTATTTTATTTGCTGCTTTTTTTATATTTTTTCTTGTCACTAATTTTTGTGCAATTAGTTGCTTATTTTTTACTGCACAGGCCTACTCCATGTTAACGCTGTTATTATTTGCTTGTTATTTCTGATTAGTAAATTATTATTTTGGGTAGTTTAACTACTTTGGTATGGTGCTGAGTTTTAATGTCTGCTTTAACGCCACAAATCAAATTTAATTTCAAATTGTACAGCAATCAAATTTGCTGCTTTTTTATATTTTTTCTTGTCCACTAATTTTTGTGCAATTAGTTGCTTATTTTTTACTGCACAGGCCTTTTCCATGTTAACGCTGTTATTATTTGCTTGTTATTTCTGATTAGTAAATTATTATTTTGGGTAGTTTAACTACTTTGGTATGGTGGCGAGTTTTAATGTCTGCTTTAACGCCACAAATCAAATTTAATTTCAAATTGTACAGCAATCAAATTTCAGCGGTGAAATGCTTGGCGATCAAGTGCGCGGCAATCAAATGCTGGTGGTCAAATGCTCGGCGATCAAGTGTGCGGCGATCAAATGCTGGTCAAATGCCTGCGGTCAAATGCTCAGCGATTTTTTATTTTTAAATTTTATTTTTATTTTAAACTGTTCTTTGTGCTGCATAAACCCATAATATAAAATATAGGAAAAAAACAATGCGCAACTAGACAAAAATGTTTTCAAGGGACATTCAAATGACCCAGGTCGTTTAAATGTCTTAGTTTTTTTTTGGAATTATTTGATCTGTAGTGCTGCTCAATTTTTTGTAGAATCACGGAAATGTTTAAGAAACTAAATAAAGCGTATTACAATTAAAAAAACCACAGCATTTAAATGTAGTGATAATTAGATTTTAAACACGTAATATAGGCTGGACTACAGTGAATTCTTTGACCTGAAATCCTTGTGCGAGGAATTAATTACCAATAAAAACAAGGATTCCGATGGAAACGCCGTCAACTAATACAAATCCACTGTTTCGAGACTCCAGTTTAAACAAGGTCTCACAACAGTTTATGGCTAAGGCTAACATAGAACTAAAATAATTGCATTAAACATTAACATCTAAAAAACTTTTTTTTTAATTTTTGAATTTATTTTTCATTTTTTTAATTTTAAGGTATTTAAATCAAGTACAAAGTAAAAAATTTTGTTTATAACTATGGCCTATTAAATTTTGTGAACCTTTACAAGGAAACCTGAATAAAATGCATAGCAAAAACAAGTTCAGTGATGAGTGGAGGTCCATTCCAGTTTGGAGGGATAAAAAGAAGGACAGACCAAGCCTTCAAAAACTGGAATGGACGTTCACTCATCATTAAACTTGTAGTTGTAATGCATTTCTTTCAGGTTTCCTTGTAAAGGTTTCAGAACATTTAATAGCCATAGTTTAATATTTAAAAAAAATGTTTTCTCTCCCAAAATTTAAAAAACGCAAGGGTCCCCCTTAAAAAAAATCCGGCTTTGCCGGATTTCGGGGGGGGAGGGGGCGGGGCGGCCGCCCCCCCCCTGGGCACGCCACTGCTACACACGAAATTTTTCCCAGAAAACTGCGATATTTAAATGACCTGGGTTGTTGTTGTTGCATTACCTGAAACTTATCTTCCCTATGCCGATTATGCAAAGGGCAGGCGCTAAGACAAGCCAGGAGGGGCGAAAAAGTTTCACCCCTATGATTGAGATTCTTTGTCCAACATTAATAACGTTGGCAACCTTTACCGCTAGAGTGTTCACTGCATGCAGTGTTACTCATTCTGAGGTCTTCGTCTAAAGAATTTTTTAAGTCGCCTTATACTGATCTTACTATTTAACGTCGTACATAGGCAGTATAGGTGTTCCTGCAAGGCCAGTGGTACAAACTCCACACACAATAGAGCTGTATTTGTCCACTGGTTTGCTAGATGGAAAACTGCCATGTGTGGCCAACGCACAACAACCTTTTTTTCGCCATGCCAAGCTGGACTTATTTCTGTGAGAGAAAAGATCCAGCAACCAGGTGGTACCCGTAGGCCCTTTGGATGCTGCTTAAAGGTCAGCACGGTCCTGGTGACTCAATGACACAAAATGACCTGGGTCATTTGAATGTTCCTTGAAAACATTTCTGTCAAGTGGCACATTGTTTTTGTTCCTATATTTTATATTATGGGTTTATGCAGCACACAAATAAGCAAATAAAAAAATATAAAAACGCGCAATTCTAAAATACACATGAATAAAAAAAATAGTAATAAAATAAGAGCTAACGCGCCAAGAATGACAAACAGACAAACAAGTATTAGGGGCTTCAGTTTAGGTATCAAAAATAGTTGATAATCAGAAATAACAAGCAAATAATAAAAGCATTAACATAGAGTGTGCCTGTGCAATAAAAAATAAGCAACCAGTTGCACGAAAATTTAGTGAGCGAGAAAAAAATAAAAAACGCAGAAAGTAAAATAAATTCCATCATTGTGTATTACAAACCCGAGCCAAAGGTGAACAAAAAATGCCATAACAGTGCACTACAGTGTCCAAATAATCCAAGCTTCTTATAACCTAATATTCTAAACTTAACGATATATGATTCCAAACTGACAATAAGGATAGCTGACAGTGATATTCCACAAATGTTGTCAGGAATTTGCTAGTTTTTAACCAGTGAAGTACACATTGACTGTTGGACCATATTGACAGATATGTTTTTTCTCTAATGGCAGTTGCAATTTCTTTTGAACAAATTTCATGCTTCCTATGCCTACGAGTACTGCCATTAATTCCAGACAAGGAATGCTGAGGGCTTTTTTAGGGGCAATTCTGGATTTTGAGAACAGCAATTTGGACCATATTACACCATTTTCATTTACCCTTAGGTAAATCACTGCCAAATATGCACTTTTTGATGCGTCGCAAAAACAACAGTTGGTATTCTTGTTGCTTATTGATCTCCACTTGAATATAGCGTGGGATACATATGTCACCAATTTCCTTTAAGTTTTCTTTAATTTGTAACCACACTTTGGTTTCTTCAGGGCCGGCAGGTGTATCCTAATCCAAGTTTTTCGCCCAAAAAATTTGTAGAAGTATTTTAGCTTGAATTGTTACAGGAGAAAACCGTCCAAGAGTGTCAAAAAGGCCGCCTTCATAGGATAGAACTTTACATTTTGTGCAGCTTTGCTCAGCAAATGAATTTGGAGTTAACACCTTAAAGTCAGGGATTGTTATATAATCTTTTTGGGGATCCCACGTTAGTCTTAATACTTTAACTTGGGAGTCAGATGAGCGATCTGCATCCTTAAGACCTTTGCTAAACTTCTGATCATTAGAAACCCACTCTCGCAAATTCATTGACAGTTGATTGAAAATTTCTTTTGCTTCTTTGTAAAGGCTTTGGGCTTCTGCGGTTTCATTGACTTCTGTAATGACATTGTCTACATAGACGTTTTGTCTTATTTTATTAGCAACAAGGGTGTTAACTTTATTCAGGTAATAGGAGATTACTGCTGCTAGCAGGAAGGGACTTGAGACAACGCCAAATGGCACCCTAGTGAATCGGTATGTGACCCAAGTTGAAGTTGGAAACTGGTTGTTGAGGGTTTCTTCATTACAGGAACCGAACCGCGTCTCTTTCTGTTGGCTGGATTCCAACTTGCAAAAATGCTTTTTTAATTTCTGAGATGATGGTCACTTTATGAAGATGAGATCTTAATAACAGAGCACACAAATCCTCCAAAATTACAGGCCTACAATGTAAACAGTCATTTAGGCTGTTATTTGTTGATTTGGTTTTGGCTGAGGCATCATACACTATTCTTATTTTAGTAGTCGTTTTTTGAGGCGTGTGAACAGCGTGATGTGGTATGTAGTGCTTAATACGTCTTGTTACAGTGCTTTCAGTCACTTCTACAATTTCTTTCTTTATCTGTTCCTCTATTATTGAACTGCATTTTTCCAGGTCTTCTGAATTTAATCTACTTTTAAGCGATTTCAGACGACCAAGGGACAGAAGTCGATTTTCAGGCAGACTGGGAACTTTTTCTTTCCAAGGCCATTGTATAAAGTATCGATTATTTACAAAGTAAACAGTCTCATTGAAGTTTTCAATGGCTTGGTCGTCAGCTACTTTCTTGACCAGGGTCTTTGATGCTAATGGTCTCTAAACTCCAAAAATTCGGCAGATCAAGTTTTTCTAATTCTTGTTCATTCACATTGATTAAAGCATGATTTGCATCTTCATAATCTGATTCAGTAAGGGTTAACATCGATACCAGAGTTCCTTGTATTTTTGCTTTAGTGGTCCTCCTTGTCAAGATCCAACCCAGTTTAGAATTGAAGAGATAAAGCCCTGGCTGAACTTCTTTTCTTTTTGCAAGGACTAAATCACAGTAATAATCATTGCCAATCATTAAGTCAGCAGATTGTTCGTTTTCTGTCATCAACAATTTGTCAGCCAGTTGTAGATTCTTGTATTGCCTGAGTTTGCTAGGACTTAATTGAGCCTTTTGTATGCAACCAGTTATATTTGGTAAAACGTTCAACTGAAGTTTCAAATTGTTGCCATCATTCAATTGAATCATAATCTCTGCAGTTTGAGTATTTATTTCTTTTGATATTCCAGTTCCAAAGGTTAAAATTGAGAGGGTGTGCCTCCCTTTCATTTTCAATTTCCACTTATCTGCCAACAATTCAGTAATACAGCTACGACTACTTCCAGTGTCAAAAAGATTTTGTACTTCTTGGTAGCTTTGTGAATTAGGCCGTTTAACATTTGCAGTTGCTGTCTGCATTATTACGTGTTTACCAGATGCCAGACATGCTGGGTTAATTTCTAGTGCCGGACTTGAAACATTGCTTAATGATGCACCCAATGTAAACAACTTTGGACATAAACTTCTGTGTTGATCATTTTGTTTTTTTGCAGTATACACTCCCGGATTCTGTCCGTTATGCACTGTTTATTCTGACGGCCATTTTTTAAAGAAAGAAAACATTTTCCATTGATTTTTTGTTGTCTTGCACTTTGAGAATTTTTAGGTTTCACACTGATTACTCCAATGGGTCGTTTTTTTTACAATATATGCATGTTCAATTG
>JASAMX010020934.1:0-11777 GCA_030248175.1 Microlaimidae sp. YZB2_3 | reverse complement strand
TTCTGGCATAAACAAATCAAAGTGTTCCCGGGGGGGGGAAAGATCTATTCTGCGACAACGGCTCTAAATTCCTATTTTCAACGTTCTAGATTTCCAAAATTTGTGGCTCTAAGGTTCCTACTCACGACTCCGCAGAGTCAGTCCAATTTAGCCTCGTATTAGGGGTTCCTTATTTATTGTATGTTAATCGCAAAATACGTTTATAGGCCTATTTAATTGCATCTTAGCTTGTAGCTGGTTATAAGTTAACGTTTTACATATACTTTTTTAAATTGCATAAAAAAATTGCTTATAAAATAGGAAACTATGACCACCCATTTAAAAATATAGAAAGTGTCTAAATATAGAACAACACATATAGATTAATATCACACTCTGAATGTACAAAAATTTTCAGTTTAACAGTATATAAGTTTTCCATATGTTGAATAGATTTATATGCCTGAAGGACTGTTTTATTTTGGACCTAGAAAATTACGGTTTTATTTCAATAGGCAAGATTTTTGCGATTTTTATTCCCTTTAAAGAAATTTTTGAGATTATTATACTATTTTAAAATCAAAAAAATTATAAAATTTCGCTTGGGAAGGCATGAATAAGTCCTTGAAAAAGCAATCATGCATGTATATAATATTTAGCATAGAATATGTACTTTATAACCTTGACAGTTCTGTCAATTTTCAACGCCTTCTGATATAAAAAACATCAGTACTTTTTCTCGTAATGATTGCCCATTTTTGTAAACTTCAGTGGAGCAGTTTCAAAAAAAAAAAACCTGATTTTTTTACAATTTTTTTAACATCGTAGTCATTCTTTCGCCTTTCTTTGATGTTTTTTTCATTTAAATATAGGAAAATCACAGCTATTTTCAAATCTACTATTTCAGCGTTTATTTGCCTTAAAAACCAGTTTAATATTTATTATAATTTTTTAAATTCTCGCAGTGTAGAGCAAAAAAACCTTTTTTTGTTGATTATTGTAGTACGGTTTATCAACTGAAATTGTTAAATGTTTAAAAACACTGAAACTGAAATTTTAATAATGAATTCCTTGTTATATATATAAATTCAAGTTTGTCTACATTCTCAGTTTTTTTGAAAGAATTAACTAGAAAAGAAGTGGTTATAGTTTAGTGTCTTAATATTTACTTCCTGATAATTGACAAAAATGATTTAAACCCCTTAAAAATACAGTGCTATTCAAAATACTTTCAATCCGGTCAATTACGAACTGGGTCCCTTTTTCACGAAGACCGGTCTCTGATGTCAAATTAAATTTTAGTTTGTTCTAGAATTCTGTAATTCTAGTTTTTTGAACTTGTTAATTCGTATCCTTTTAATTTTCTAGTTAGCTCGTATTTTTTGGTTTTTTTTAAATTTCTATATGTAGCATATTCGTAAGAGAGTTTTAGCATTCGTGGAAGCGTTTTGGCCGGGAAGTGAGGCCATGGCCATTGTGCCATAAATTCAGTGCCTGATACTTTGACAAATTTATGGTCGTGATACTTGATATTTGTGAGACTCGCCAAAATCTTAAAATGCCGGACTTTAACTAGCCAAAAAAATGACTAAAGGCTTGAGAGTTAACTATATCCAGACACGGCCACGTGGGGAGGAAAAATTGGGGGGGGGTTAGGCCGCCTTTACGCACCATAAAGTAAACCAATATAAAAAATCACCGGGTTTAACCCCCGACCCGTACGCGCACACTCAACTGGCGGCGGAAAAGTTAACCCCCCCCAGTTTTGGAAAAACTAAGGGCGGAAAAATGAGCGTTCCAGCCTAAACTCTTTGCCTTTAAAATGACTTCTAACCGCCTCCAAACTTAAGTTTTAAAGTCAAAATGAAATTTTTTAATCAAAAAAAAGCATTTAATAAAGAAGAACTTTTTGACCTAAAATTAGTGTTTTCAGTATCTTGCCTTGAAGGTCGAAAAACGACATGTGGATACGCATTTTAGAACAAAAACTATATGGTATTTTACGTTTTTTGGAGTTTAACCCGCTAAATTTGGGGTATCACAACAGAAGCCCGGACTTACTAGAAAAAAATGACTAAAGGCTTTAGTCTTAAAGCTCTTCATTTAGTCATTGTATTCAGGTTTATTTTAATAGAGATTTCTTAAAAGAGTGCAACGAAGGAGCGCTCACTTGACTTTCATTTAGACAATTCCATTTATTTGAAACTCTGTTAAAAAAACTATATTTTCTGCAATTAATCCTAGAGTGCTCAACTTTAATTTTTTTTGAGTGACCTCTAGTATGATTTGTGTTAAACACAAAGTATTTGTTACTTTTTAAACTTAAAAGATCATTTATAATTTTATATGTCACTATCATATCATTTCTTTCTCTGCGTTTTTCTAAAGACTCAAGATTTAATATATTTAATCTGTTTTCATAACTGGCATCTTTTAATTTACAAACTTTAAAGACTCGTTTGGTCAATGTGCGTTGAACTTTTTCCAAAATATATTTATCTTTCATCATATAGGGGTTCCAGACCACGCTTGCATATTCAATAGTAGGCCGTATGAAACTTTTGTATGCAGTTAAATAAATTTTTATAGAATTGGATTTAAAACATCTAAAAATTAAATTGACTGTTTTCATAGCCTTGGAAGCTATTTTTTGGCAATGAGTTGAAAACTTTAAATCAGCAGAAAAATAAACACCAAGGTCTTTAACTAGATTAGTTGCTGGCAATTTCTCATTATTCAAGTAATAATCCATCTTAATTATATTTTTCTGGCGATTTATATTTAACACTTCACACTTATGTTCAGACAGACTAAGCTGCCAATCAGTTGCCCATAAAGCAATTCTATTCAGATCATCTTGTAATTTTATTCTGTTGTTATTGTTTTCATCATAGCTTATATAGACTCTTACCTATTTCGTAGTTTTCCGGGATCGGGTAGAGGGGCGGGACCCCGCTGCTATTGAAAGTCGGCAGAGTGCATAGCAAACCTAAAATTTATTGGAATTTAATGTTAAATATAATTTAATTAAATGTGTAATATAATTAAATTAATATTTAAATAGGATTTTTTTGACATTCAAATGTTGTTGTTCTTATTTGAACAAAAAAACTAAATAATAAAGTTTAAAAAAATGGGTAAAAGATGCAATTTTTTTGTTCGTGTTTGTTTGTGCTTAATTTCAAAGAGTGCCTCAGTTTTTCATGCAGAAATGGGTTAATTTCCAGATAACAAAAGATGTATTAATATTTTCTAACTTAAATATTTATAGGTTACTTTTCGTTTTGTTTAATATTATACTAATAAATATAATTATTCATATAAAATTAAACTTAAATGTAAGCAAAAATAAGTAATAAAAAAACAAGAGACTCAAAATAATTTGATTCTAAAAAAGTAATAATTAACTGATATTAGAAAAAACCACTTAAATTATATTTTTTTATTTTTAATAAATTATATTTTACTTCGCAAAAATACTTAACATTCTTTTTTATTTTTTTTACAAAGGATTTCTCTCAGTGCCTTGTTTACTCTGATAAGATTTCAGTATAATAGCTAATAATATATGTATAATAATTTTTGGTTATTAAAAATATTGTTTTTATCCATTACTGGCATTCCATTATTGGCACGCCTCAGACGCAGAATTTTTAAATATAGCGTCTCGCGTCTTAGCGTGTAAGGGCGAATAAAACTCAACCAGTAGGTTAAATTAATACCATTACCATGACAAAATGGGTCGGAATCGTCAAAAAATACTCGTAAAGGTCGGTTCATACTTATGACAAAACGTCCTTTGGACAAAGTCCAAAGGACTTTTGTCCCTTGGACTTTGTCTAAAGGACGAAATCCAGAGGGAAAATTCCAAAGGAAGAAGTCCAAAGGGAAAAATCCAAAGGACAAAATCAAAAGGACAACGTATTCATACTTTTGTCTTTTGGACTTTTTCCTTTGGATTTTGTCCTTTGGACTTTGTCCAAAGGACAAATTCTAAGTAGCGTTCATACTTCGTCCAAAGGCAAAAGTCTAAAGGACGTTTTGGCTTGTCCAACGGACGTTTTGGCTTGTCCAAAGGACGTTTTGTCATAAGTATAAACCGAACTTAACTGTTACTCGTTTATCACGTAAGCACTTCAAACTTAATTTATTAGAGTCACGTTGAATTTACGCACTGATTGTGAGTCTTTAGTGTGGACGATGTCAGTAACGACAATATTTAAAAGTATCGGCACGCTCTTCATTCTGCATTTTAAGGCTGGTTCCTACTTATGACAAAACGTCCTTTGGACAAATACAGCCTAAAAACGTCCTTTGGATTTTGTCCAAAGCACAAAGTCAAGAGGAAAAAGGTCCTTTGGACTTTGTCCAAAGGACAAATACAGCGTAAAAACATCCTTTGGATTTTGTCCAAAGGGCAAAGTCCAAAGGACAAAATCCAAAGGACAACGTGTTCATACTTTTTGTCCTTTGGACTTTTCCCTTTGGATTTTGTCCTTTGGACTTTGTCCAAAGGACAAATTCTAAGTAGCGTTCATAGTTCGTCCAAAGGAAAAAGTCCAAAGGACGTTTTGGCTTGTCCAAAGGACGTTTTGGCTTGTCCAAAGGACGTTTTGTCATAAGTATGAATCAGCCTTTAGACGTGTTTTTTCTCTTAATTGTCGGAAAGTGTAAATTTCTTAATTTTGAATAGTTTCTTAAATTCAAAAAAAAAGGTTGACTGACAATTTCGTCGAATAAAACTTATACTTGATATATGTAGTCTTGCTTACAAAAATAATTTATCTCTTGGATAAAAAAAATGATAAATTGAAAGTATAAAGAAAATATAAAATTTAACAACAAACCAATAAACTAAAATTTGAAGGGTGTGCAATAAATTGGAGGTAAACTGAAATTTTTATGAAAAATATTGTAAAAAGGCAAGACAATAAACCATTCAAAATTCTGATGTAATTTGTGTAATATTATTAGAACAATTTGTAAAACCTTTCCAAATAGTGTAAAAATAAATTGAATGAAATTAAACATAATTTGTTAATTGACCAGTAGCTAAAAATAGTCAAGCAAATTATAAATTATGGGGTTAATTCGTAAAAACCATGCGAATTCATGCGTTTTCCAAACTTACTGTTATCTTCTTCAGTTATTTCATTAATTACTCCTGAAAACTTTTTAATTGGTATTGGTTTTAGTGGTAGACATTTATTTTATATTTAATTCTATTTTTATTTCATAATTTATTATAACTGTTTGTATTCACAGCAAGGTAAGTTTTTACTAAACAATTCATAAAATCTTCAATTAAATTATTAGTGTTTAGAATATTAAATTTTTGGCTTACAAAAGTTAAAAAAAAACTTATTTCATTTTATGGTGTTTTTGATACATTGATATGGGGAGGTATAAATATATCTAAAAAGTTAGAGTTTCGATGTACTATGTTATACCAACCAACCTGTGATTTTTCTTTTTTGACTTATATACAGTATGCCATATTATACACGGAAAAGTGTTTTTTTATATTTTATAAATTAAAATTTAACCATCAATAACACCCAACATTTGAATTATATTTAAGGGATTTTAATAGTAAATTATGGCTTTACACCAGGGGTTTTACCTGGCGGTGTTGCTTGCTGGGAGTTAACGAGCAGAGCAGCTGAGGCTAGCAATAAAAGCTGAAGGGTTCCGACCATTTCTATCTGAAGTCATGTTTGTATTCTCAGCATGGACTTGGTATTTCTACTGCGGCAGTATTTTGGCCTGGGCGTTTTCATTTCTGAACACAAAATTTAATTTTGTCAAAATATTTTTTTCTTTTAACAAAGTTTGTATGAAAATTTTGTCTACTGAAGCGTAGCCATATTATTATAATGATTATCACAATTAAATGAAATTTGAAAGTTTTATTTGAAATCATAATTTTGCACTTATATTTATCATTACGGGTTAAATTTTCAAGTCAAACGCAAAATAACGCAAAGGCCGGACTATGAGAGCTCCGGAGCTTTCATCAGTAGTCTTTATTATTCTTTTGATTACTTAAAAAAACAATTTTATATATAAATATTTTTTTGCAATTAAAATATATTTAACGGCAGAAACTTTTAGTTATTCATATTTAATTAGTTGATCTTACCATAAAATACACTATTAACATCATATCATAAACAGTCTTAATAAACAGTTTTTTACTATTACTTATTAAACACCGATTAAAAACGGCTAATTTTAAAATATTTCGTACTATTTGTACAATTAAATAAATATGATCAATGTTATTTTAAAAAATTGAATAAAAAAGGTGAAATTCTTGAATTCTTCCTATAATAGTTACACCTCCAATTTGTCTGCTGAAGGTGACAAATTCAACAATGGGACTTGCCCCTCGAAATTGACTTCTTTCAAACAAAATTAGCCCTCAATTACAAGTCTCAATACTGAATTCGTATTCTATCGTATAAAAGGTTCGAATATATGTTAACACGTGTGTGGGGACATCATAAGAATTTTTTACACTTCTTAAAGATTTATAAAGACTATTATCAATTTTAAACCAAAAAAAAAACCAAAAAAAATTGACACAAGCTTTTGGATTTTAAAACGTTATAAAAACTACACTACAAAAAATGCTATATTTAAGATTTATTATCCCGAATATAATGATGTTTTTTGTTCAAATAACCCAATATTTACCATGCCGTCATCAAGAATTAATGAAACATTAAAATTAAAAAATCATCAAAGTTGTTCTGACTATTTTTACACTTTTTAATTTTTATTTCAGTATTTTTAACACTCCTAATACCAATTTTCCTTGCAAAAAATTAGTGTTTGCGGCGTAAAACGATTTTTTCAAAGAAAAGTAGCCTGCTAAAGCAAGAAAAAATTTGCTAAGACCGCTTTATATAATATTTATTTAGACTGACAAAACACAAAGTTAAAATATCGGTTAAAATACAGGGTAAATTAAGATTAACAATTTTTATTGACTGACTTTTTGAGGTCTTTAAGCGCTTAAAAACTTTTTAACGAATTGGATGAAAATTATTGAAAAACGTGGTCTAAGACATCAAAATGGATACAAATCGATACAAATACAAATATTAAAAAAATGTATGGATAAAAAAAATGGCCGGTCACATGAACCGCTAACGAAAAAAATGATGATTTTAGTCTATGTTTTTCAATTTCAAGTATTAACATAAAATAAACGAAATTATTTCCAAAAATTTCAATGGTTTACTCAAACGTATGTCAACTGAAAAGTACGGATTAATTAAAAGTTTTCAGCTGTAAGCATAGCATAAAACGAGTTAAAACAGAATACAATCTTATTGACAAAACGACGGCAGTTTCGACACTAAATAAAACAGCTTTACTTGATTTAATTTTTTGCGACTGTTATCGTTGTTCAGATGCAGTGCGCATAACGCATCCGGCTGCTCTGTGTATAAAGAATAGTGATGTTTTTACCGTCCAATATAATGCTCCGGAGATCTGGCCAATTAAAAAGTAGGAAGCTCCGGAGCTCCGCCCCGGAAATGAGCGATTTCAAGCGTATTTAAACTTGAAATATGTTTGAAGTTATTCTACTAGTATATTTAAGTCTTTTTTTAAACTTATTTAATAAGTTTCGAAAAAAATTTAGTTTACAAAAAACTTTTAATAAAATAATTTATGTTATTACTTTTTAATTATTCATAAAATTAGTACCAAATAAGGCGGAGCTTTGGAGCTGCGGAGCTCCGGGGGTTGCTCTGACGCTCCTAAAAGCAGAGCTCCGCTCCGGAGCTCCTACAAGAGGAGCTTCGCTCCGGAGTTTGGGGGAAATTACTAATAAAGAACGACAAGAAGTAACGGAGCTCTACTAGAGACACCAAGTTCCGGAGCTTAGTTAGAGACGTTAAGTTTAACATTGAGCTGCAGTGGCGCGCTTTCCCATCCACATTTCAAACGCTCTTTTTTTCTCCAAAACCGCATGGAATTAGATTAAAGTTTGTGAGTTTCTCGCCTGACGAGGACCTGTTTAATCAGTGTCGTAACTTTGTCGTTTTTTAAGTATTAATTTTATTCTGTTTTAACTGAAAGTCAAACACCACACTTAGGGCAATTTTTACTAAAAGTTAAATATCAACTTAGATATAAATTTTTGTTTGACAAAGTTATAGTGGAATCGAAAGCTGAGATTCTGATGTATCCAACAGTAATAATTTCATTGTTTACCGGTAGTTCTATTTTAAGATATATTCTATGAATTTGAAGCTCAAAAAACAATTTCTGGCCAATTAAAAATAATAATTTGTTCAAATTTTGCCGCAATTTTATAGTGTCGTGACCTGCAAGTCACGACACTATATTCCAATTTACGTTAAAATTCTTCTTTATTAAATTCTTTTTTTTTTATTAAAAAATATTTGTTTTAATTGCCTCGTGCGGTTTTGTTAATTAAAGGCAAAGAGTTTAGGCTGGAACGCTCAGTCTGCCGCCCGACATTTCACCGTGCTGGCATAATGACCGCCGTCAGTTAAGTGTGCGCGTAACGAGTCGGGGGCTCTGTGCGGATTTTTTATATTGGTTTACTTTATGGTGCGTAAAGGCGGTCTAGCCCGCGAATTTTTTCTGCGAACTTAGCCTGTTTGGATATAATTAACTGTCAATTGAATTGTTTTGGATAATAAAGGGCTTTATATATTTTGTCTCGACTCCAAAATAACTATTATCACGACTACAAACTGCTTAAAGATCCACATTTTTGGTAAATGGCCATGGCCTCACTTCCCGGCCAAAACGCTTCCACGAATGCTAAAACTCTCTTACGAATATGCTACATATAGAAATTTAAAAAAAAACACAAAAAATACGAGCTAACTAGAAAATTAAAAGGATACGAATTAACAAGTTCAAAAAACTAGAATTACAGAATTCTAGAACAAACTAAAATTTAATTGTACATCAGAGACCGGTCTTCGTGAAAAAGGGACCCAGTTCGTAATTGACCGGATTCGAAAGTATTTTGAATAGCACTGTATTTTTAAGGGGTTTAAATCATTTTTGTCAATTATCAGGAAGTAAATATTAAGACACTAAACTATAACCACTTCTTTTCTAGTTAATTCTTTCAAAAATGAGAATGAGAACAAACTTTATCATATATATAACAAAGGACTCATTATTAAAATTTCAGTTTCAGTGTTTTTAAACATTTAACAATTTCAGTTGATAAACCGTATGAAAATAGATAATCAACAAAAAAAGGTTTTTTTGCTCTACACTGCGAGAATTTAAAAAATTATAATAAAAATATTAAACTGGTTTTTAAGGCAAATAAACGCTGAAATAGTATATTTGAAAATAGCTGTGATTTTCCTATATTTAAATTAAAAAAACATCAAAGAAAGGCGAAATAACTATGACGATGTTAAAAAAAATTGTAAAAAAATCAGGTTTTTTTTTGAAACTGCTCCACTGAAGTTTACAAAATGGGCAAATTATCTTACGAATAAAAAGTACCGATGTTTTTTATATCAGAAGGCGTTGAAAATTGACAGAACTGTCAAGGTTATAAAAGTATATTTTATGAAATGAAATATTATATACATGCATGATTGCTTTTTCAAGGACTTATTCATGCCTTCCCAAGCGAAATTTTATAATTTTTTTGATTTTAAAATAGTATAATAATCTCAAAAATTTCTTTAAAGGGAATAAAATTGACAAACAGTTGTTATCCAAAATAAAGCTGTACTTCAGGTCCAAAATAAAACAGTCCTTCAGGCATATAAATCTATATTCAACATAATTAAAACTATATACTGTTAAATCGAAAAATTTTCGTACATTCAGTGTGATATTAATCTATATGTGTTGTTCTATATTTATACATCTTTAGATTTCTAAATGGGTGGTCATAGTTTCCTATTTTATAAGCAATTTTTTATGCAATTTAAAAAAAAGTATATGTAAAACGTTACGAATAACCAGCTACAAGCTAAGAAGATGCAATTAAATAGGCCTATAAACGTATTTTGCGATTAACATACAATAAATAAGGAACCCCTAATACGAGGCTAAATTGGTACTGACTCTGCGGAGTCGTGAGTAGGAACCTTAGAGCCACAAATTTTGGAAATCTAGAACGTTGAAAATAGGAATTTAGAGCCGTTGTCGCAGAATAGATCTTCCCCCTATTTTTCTTCCCCCCGGAAGATTTATTCTAGTGCGCTCATAAATGAGTGTTCCCCGGAAGATTTATTCTAGTGCGCTCTAGAATAGATCTTCCCCCCGGAAGATTTATTCTGATTTACGCCAGAATAGATCTTCCCCCCTCAGAATAGTTATTCCCCCCGGAAGATCTATTCTGGTTTAAACACCAGAATAAATCTTCCCCCCTCAAAAATTTGCATAAATTTCAAAAATGATACGCGAGAATTTGTTAGGGCAAATTTAAAAAACGTAATTTTTAACACAGAATGTTAAAACGTCACATTTAGAAAAAAAATATTTTGTTTTTTCTGTTTTTATATAAATCAACTTTAGCTTTAATTGTTGTTAATTGAAAAAACAGTTGAGCATTGACATTAATAAATAAGTATTATTTAGTTGGTTTCGGAGATAAAAAATACGTTTGCATAAGTTCGTTTGTTTGAGTATGTAAAAAAATTTGCTATAATTAAATAAACTGAATATTTTTTTTCAGAAAATTAATATCGTGAAAAGGCTTTTTTCTTTAAGTTTATCAATTTTTAAGACAAAGTATAATAAAAAAATACATGAAAAAATGACACCAGTTTTGGGGTTTTTTTTTTTTTTTGTTCTTGTTTTTTGTGTTTGTGTTGTTTTTGCGGCTTTTTTTTTTTCCATTTCGATAAAAAAATTATAATCAACCTTATTATTCGACCATATTTTTGAAACACCCATAATTTCTTTTCAATCAGTATTTTATTCATTATTTACCTTTCAGTTTTTGCTTCTTATAAAACATAATATATAGACAAAAATTGAAATAAGAAATGAAAATTAGATAATAGATATGTAAATCTATCCATAAGTTTTTAGTTTTTTTTAATTTAAAAGTCAATACGAGAAACAAAAAAATCTTCTTTATGTTCAGCAGTTAATTTAACATTATAAACAGGATTAAAGTTGTTATTTTTTTGTTGTTTAGGTTTTTTTGTCTTTTCGATTTTTTAGGTTTTGCTTAGGCTTAGGAAAAAAGTTTTTTTGTCTTTAATCAGGAAGTGATATTATCCGAAGATATGCAGAATGTATTTTTTCTGGCGCCGCCAAACTTTCCTACGAGTTCTAATTTTTTTTCATAATATGTTGCTTAATATTTTATACGGTTAATATTTTGAATTTAAGTTTTCTGCTTAGGTTTGCTTAGGGTTCACATTTTAGCTTTATAGGATCGAAATCCTAATTGTAAGTAAAACATTCAAAAGGTGTTAATTTAAAAAAGGCAGGTTTTTTAAAATATTTCGGACATCTCAAATGTTTGATTAGAATAAAATTTATTTTTTGTGTTTATTACCAATTCTTTGATCTGAAACCTCGAGTATTTTTTATGAATTTTTTTATTAAAATAAAAAAAACGAAATGACGCGAAAAACAAAAAAAAGGGATGTTGTTTTTAATATAGAAATAATTGTTACATGATTTATAACAAGGGAAAAGATTTATTCTAGAGTAAACACCAGAATAAATCTTCCCCTCTTTGTTAAGACTTTTATGCAAATTGTTGGTGTATGCTTTAACACAGGGGGTAATAAATATTCTGAGGGGGGGAAGATCTG
>JASAMX010020933.1:0-13292 GCA_030248175.1 Microlaimidae sp. YZB2_3 | reverse complement strand
AAGAATTAAAAAAAATACTCCTGTTGTTTTTGCCGTTTTTCGTGGCTTTAAGCAGATGGCGCTGGGAACTGGTGCTGTTTCTGCGATGAATTAAAAAATGGTCTGCTATTTTTGTGCGGTTTTTATGAGGGGATGTTGGTTGTCTGCTCTGTACAATCCTATTGTTGCCAAAAGGCTGTTATTGTGCGGTTGGGAAGTTTCTTTTTGTCTAATTTTCAATTTTTTATTCTGATCAATAAATCGATAACAAGGACCTAAATGAAAAAAGTGCTTCCTAAGAAAGTTGCGTAATTCCTTCTTCTTTCTAATTAGCCCATGTTTATTTTTGTTTTATCAATCAGTAACGAGTGAGGAATATCGTTTTTAAGAATGGAGCGTTGGAATAATAATAAGAAGAAGAAGAAGAAGAAGAAGAAGAAGAAGAAGAAGGTTCTGAATTTCAAAATTTACCCACGTTCTCTAATTATGGTTGGCGCGGCGCCACGGGGCTAAATCGCCCCGTGGCGCTCCCGCGCCACCCATGATCAAATTTTATAAAAAATTACTTTAGTGAAGTACAAAAAATGAGCAAATGGCTTTCAAAGAACTATTTTTCAATTAGGATGTCAAAATTCTTAAAACAATTTGTCAAATTTTTTTTTTGTCAAATATATTTTTATGTCAAACAAATATTTTTTTTGTTTTAATTTAATATGTGTTTGCACGCGTTTTAAATGCTGTATAAGCAATCTTGTTTTTGTCTGCGTTGCAAAGTAGCAGTGCAAATGCATTATTTTTTAAGACCGTTGTGTTGTAAACATTTCATTCTTGGCACCATCACACTTTTTGCCTTTCAGGATCGCCATGTCACTGGACTGTCGTTTTAAGGCACCTTTGTGTCACATTTCCATTATAAAAACGAAATGAATTGAAATTCCTTTATTTTTAAATAAAAACATCTAAGGAAAAATACAATACATAAAATCAATAAAGTAGTAATATATCCAATATGGTGTAATTGAAAGGAGTACAGAAAAAGGAGTATTTTTTTTCTTTATGTGAGTCATTTAAAATGCAAAATAAAGGGAAGGATGAACACAAGAGTCAAAATGGCTACTTAATGTGCCTATCAAACTTTAAAAACTTATCAAAATTTGTGTTTTTTATTTTAGATTTAAATACTTTGATATTTGTTGCGTTTACAATATCATCAGACAAATGATTCCAATATTTGGCTACTCTAATACTAAAATAATTTTAATAAATTTCTTTTTTAGCCATAGGTACAAATAACTTTTTATTATGGTCGTTTTTTCTTTGATAATTTCCGCACATTTAAATTCTATCAAAAGAAAGTTCATTTAGGTTATTTACAATTGAATAACAAATAATTAGATTAACATAAATGGGTCTTTCTTCTAGCGATTTTAAATTTAACATACATAAACCTTCTATAATAGGAAAAGTTTGGATTTAAACCACACTTAGTGAACAGTCGTTTTGTAAATCTGCACTGCACTTGCTCTATTAAATCAATATTTTTGCATAAATAAGGTGACCAAACTGGAGTGCAGTATTCCAGAATGGTCTGACATAAGACACATAAGCTTCTAGCAAAACATTATGTTTTTTTTAGTTTGAAAACATTGTAGTATTATATTTAAAGTTTTAAAAGCGCTTTTAGCTATGGAATTACAGTGCGCGGTTTGTTTTAACTCATCAGAAACTATAACTCTGAAATTACGGGTTTCCACTTTTGCTGCCAGCATTTGACTTTTTATAAAACCAGGGAGTTTGAGATTATTAGTTCCCATGTGCACAATTCAACATTTGTGAGCTGGAATGTCGAGTTGCCACATTGATGTCCAATTTATAAGACTTTCAACTGATTGTTGTATAAAAAATTTTTTTTCATTTTTAAAACGAATTTGGTAGAGTTTGACGTTGTCTGCAAAAAGTTTGCAATAAACTTTGGGAATTTTGTCTGGAAGGTCGTTGATAAATAGTAAAGATAGTAGTGGCCCCAGAACGGACCCTTGGGGAACCCCTGATAAAACTTTGCAAAAACTTGATGAACTTTCTTGGATTACAACATTTTGTTTTCTGTTGGATAGAAATGCTGATATCCAAGCATAGAGGTCGCCTGTTATACCATAAGCGGAACGTTTGGACAGTAGTTTTACACGAGACACTGAGTCAAAAGCTTTACCAAAATCAATATACACTAAGTCAACAATTTGATTGTTTTTGAAAGCTTTGCTCCAATCAAGAAAAGATAATTGTGAATTATCTTTTCGAATTATCTTTTCTTGATTCTTGACACAATAATTGTGAACATGTGGATTTGTAAGAAACCATGTTGAGATTTACTATTCATTTTATAACGTTTTAAATAACTAAAAAGTTAATCATAGATGATTGACTCCATCACCTTCCAAGCTATGCAAGTTAAAGAAATGGGTCAATAATTGTTTCCATTGCTGGGGTCCCCTTTTTTAAAAACCGGTATAACTATAGCGGTAAGGCAGCTAGGAGGTATTTGGTGAGTTTTAAAAGATACTCTGAAAACAATGGCTAAAGGAAATGCCAAGGAATGACCTAATTTTTTAAAAAGCATAGAGGGCTAAGCATCAGGAGTTCTACTTTCTACTTATTTTGTTTTTCATCTTTTTTAATGCTTTTAAGACTAATTTGGGTGTAAAATTTATGTTTGAGAACAAAATATCATTTGGAAGTTTGCGCCTCAACAGATTTTTAGAACCATTATCTTTGATAAAATCTTGTTTAAATATAGTGTTAAGTATTTCCCATTGACGTTTAGGATTGTCTGTTAACACTCCACGTTCATCAATTAACGGAGCAATTTGAGTATCATTTTTTCTTAATCTTTCAATGTATTGAAAAAATTTGTTTTTATCATTTGATTTAAAAATCTTATTTTCTTTTGACTCAGCAAATCTATTAATTTTATTTTTATATTTATGGTTTAATTTATTTTAATTTAATATTAGGATTAAATCGATTTTTCCAAAGGCTGATTTTTTTTATTTAAGAACTTAAATATATCAAGAATACTGTATTTTTTTAAATTTTTTTTGTTTGCACAGTGGAATAAATTTTTTAAATTGCTTCATCAATATAAAATTTAACAATATTCCACAGCAATTCTGCAGTAGCGCTGGATTGAAATAACCCAATAAACTCAATTGAATTTAGTTAATGTTTTATTAATAGGTAATTTCCGTTTTTAAAATCAAAATAAAAGCTATCAGTATTAAATAAGGAATTTACATCGCCTGCAACACTAAAATCAATACTGCAATGATCACTATTGGAAAGTGGTTCCATTATATTTACATTAAAAACATGTAATTCTTTATTACAAAATATTAAGTCAAGAAAATTTAAACCCCCCAAAGGCTCACTTACAAGCTGAAAAAACAATTCTTCTAATAAAGCTGTAGATCATATATTTGACATGTAAGTAATAATATTTTCATTTGTTTTCCAAAATTTATTAGCTATATTAAAATTCCCTGTTATAATTATGGGAAAAATTAATATTACAAAGAAATTTTAAAGCATTACAGAACAGCTCAGAGTATTCTTTGGGGCTGTTTGGTGGCCTATAAAAACAAATATTTCTAAATGGTTTTTCACCAAGGACATCAATGGCTACCAATTCAAAAGAATTAAATTCTGTGGGTAGAGCAACCTTACGTGTTTTAATTTTTTTTTTGGATCAATATGGCAACTCCCCCACCAATTTTTTCTTTCCTATCTTAATAATAAATATACTTTATAAAAATTATCTAAATTTATAAATGGATTTGCAATTTCAGGATTTAACCAAGTTTTACAAAAATTTAATAAATCAAAAGATTTTGAATTTAGTAAAAAATTTAATTCATTAGGGTTTTCATTGTTTATAAGACTTCTCACGTTTGCATATTTACACTTAAGAATATTAGTGAATGTTTCAGTTTTAAGTGAATCCCTTCTCTTTAAGAGTTTTTAAATCCCTAGATATTTTTAAACCACGCCACTTAGACAAACTCTCATTGAAAACAAATTTAAGTATTTAAAGCAGACATAGACATTAATCCAAATAAAATACCAGTTTATTTAATCTAAACAATAAATAACAAAAACAATCTGGACAAAACATATATATAATTATTTAACTCCACACTTAGTTTGCCTGTTTGATTGTATATCTGTTTGCAAATGAGTAATTATAATTTTGATTTTGTTGCATAAAATTTGTATATTACGGACCAATCTTCTTAAATATTCAAACATAGTTTATGTGGGCAAAGATCTATGGATTGTTATAAAATTACATTTTAAATCAATCATTTATGTAAGCTAAAAAATGACAAAAATTATGCTATATTGGGTAACTGACTTAAATTTGGCTATCCTTAATTTCAGACACTGGCTGTTATTTTTGCCATGCGCAAAGTTATGAAATATACTGCCTATGGCTGATATGTATGGTATGTTTATGTCACGGATCATAGTCATACATGGTTCATTTTTTTAACTTTGAGTATGGCAAAAATAACTAACAGCCAGTGGTTGAAATGAATGCTGGTGGATTTTAAGTCAGTTACCTCTATTTTGATAATAATCAAAGTTTGTATGCCAAAAGTATTTCAAAATTTATTAACTAAATAAAGTATAACAGAAACGCAGATAATTAAATAGAAACTATCAGCCAAATTTTTTAAATCATTTAATTTTTATCCAGTTAGCACTTAAAGGACCTCTTACTGTTGTTTTGCTGAAATACGCAGACTAGCTATCCAATCAAAATTTTTTTTTTAAATCCAAAGACTAATAATTTGTTTTCCTAGCCTTGTTTTCTGCTGGTTCATTTTGATCTCCAGTCGCTTATCAATAAGAAAACATCTTCAAACATCTAGATGTTTCCAATCCGTGTCACAAAACTAATTGTTCTTCATTTATCTCGCAGATCTGCTATGTCTCAGGAAGAAATAAAGGGCGCCCAGAGCTGTGGCTGCCAGCGCAGCCATTGTCATCTTAAAAGCTACCGTTTCTCTGATGGCGTCATTTTTGTACAGCTCCACCAGGTACCAGCGGCGGCAGCCGCAGTAAGCGCAGAATCGATCTGCAGCTTTGGCGGGTTTTCCACACTTGGAACAGTCTAGAAGGAGCCGAAATCCGCACTTTCGACAGTATTTGTCAGAGCTGGTTGCCTTTTCAGCGCAATTAGCGCAGACATTTGCAGCCTTTCCTTGAGAAACTTCAGAAGATGCCATATATAGAGCAAAATTGCATGCAAGTACTTCTAAAATAAGATATAGTTTTTAGGCTTGAATTTTTGCAATTTAAAATTTTAATAACTGGCTAAGTTTTAGGAACAATAAATAAAAGTACTGTAAAAATAAATTTTAGAATAAAAATATAAATATTCTTAAATCAGTTATAGTTGAATTATATCTGGCTGACGTCAAAAATTACTTTGCAGACATGAGGGGACCAATTAAAATTGTGCGGTTATCACTTTTTTTAAAAACAAATAAGAACGCAGAATTTCTTTTAATTCCGCCTTTTTATAAAATATACAGGAATTAACTAATTTTAGCCCCTTAAAAATTTGCATTTAAGTTTCAAATTGAGTAATTTGATAAATAATTATTAAATCCAGGTTTTGATCTTATTATTAAACCGCTTTCATTAAAAATTCTGAATAATTTTATAGTGAAATAGTCGATTCATAACTAAATTTAATGAGTTCACCTAGATTTTATGTGCCTATAAAAAAATGTTGCATAACATTTTAAATTTTTAAATAAACGGCGCTTATTTTAAATTTAGTATTCTTAATAAAAATGTTGAGCTGACAAAAGGATATTATAAAAAGTTTAAGGTCTGTTAAAATATCATTAAGACTAGGAAAATATTTTGGGCGAGCATAATTTGCTAACGGCTTGATTTGATTGATTCAGTCTATAATAATTGATTATGTCAATTTAAACTTCATGTCCGGGGTACCCCCAAATTTTAGGGGGGTGTTGGCTATAGTTGGGATTTTTTTAATGGGGTATAACCCCCAATCCCCCCTGCCCACTTGTGCGTGCCAGTGCTGCTCATTGTGAAAGACCATTAATTAAAGACCATTGTCGCCTTAATCGCCAAGTTTAACACAGTGCAGCACTGACGCTGCAGGTTTGCAGTGGAAAAAAATCCCAAAGGATTAATGCATTGCGTCAAATTCCAGAGTTTTGGGGTTTTATATTTACCCTGACTTTGCAAAAAAACTAGTTTTTGTATCCTGCTTTCGCTAATTGGGGGCCCACTACTAAAAACGCTAAAAATGGGGTATTTGAGGTATAGCCCAAAAAAAATTTTGGGACACCCCCCCCCAAATTTTGGGGGTCGGGTATACCCCCCCTCAAAAATTCGGGAGGCTGCCCACCTATGCTGGCACGGAATGCCTTCTGTGGATTTGCAGCAGCGCTTTTTGGACGAAAAAATTCCAAAGAGTTAAATTTTAAATTTTCCTTTCAAGAACTGATAATAAAACTTTATTTTAATAATATACTGCTTCTGAAAATTGGTCTGGATTATGAGATGATTGAAAATGAAGGAAAAGGTGATAAATTCTGAATTGATAAAGTTTAACAAATGAAAAATGTATGCTTATTACATGGTTTAAGTCAACATATACTAAGTTTTTGTATCAAAGATGAATTTTTGTCATTTTTAAATTTTTTTGATGAAAAAAAAAGTTTAAACTGTATTATATTGCATATTGAAGTCATTTTTTCCACAATTTTTTAAAAATATTATTGTGAAAGATTTCATTTATTTTATCAAAGCTTCGCTTCAAAACTTTGGTACCATAAACACTTAAATTATTTTTTGTGTTTTTTTCGCAAATAAATCAGAATATCGACGCTAAAGTTGTGATAGTTGATAAATTCTTCATAGAATCATAGTTATTATGATTTGTGAGACTGTTTCAAAACCCTGGTAACCTTGGTTTTGGGTAACCTTGGTTTCCGTAAATCGTAAGCGTAAATCCACAAAATATGAATACTTTCTTCCAGGCCCTGTGCCAGGGGGGGTGCCAGGGGGGCCATGCCCCCTCCCCTTTCTGGGTTGGCCGAGGTAAAAATTTAAGAAGGGGAAGAAGGTCCAGGAGTAAGGGGAGATAAAAGAGATCATAGACCCTTGCTTCTCCCTACCCCCTTTCTTGCGGTATGTCAAAAGTGGATTTTGCTGTCTGCCTGCCTTGAATTCAATGAAAATAGGTATTTTTAAGCACCAATTTTGCTATTTTTTAACGCTAAATCAAAAAAATTTTGCCTCCGGCGGCTGGGAGGACACTCTCCAGAACCTCCAACGGACGCTTCGCATCCGCCTGGCGCCCGAAATGCGGTGCTTCGCGCCGCATTTATATAGCTTTTGCATTTTTCTAGTGTGGCCCCCTCCTTTCGAAAATTCTGGCACAGGCCTTGCTTTCTTCAATATTTCCCTGAAAGGTGAGGTGTGGAGTTAAACTTTTTGTCTTCGATTTTGATAAATTTTTGTGAAAACCTTACTCCTGCCCCCAAAAGCCCACAAAAACTTTTTCAACAAACAATCTCCACTGATTTAGGAGTTAAAAATTATGCATTTAAAGAAAGCGGCTACTTTCTACTTTAATTTGATACCTTGATTGTTAAAATTGGTGCAGTATTTGTCGAGATATTGCGTTTCTCATACAAAAAACCCTCGATTTTTTCGCTAAAAACACGAAGTAAAGGGAAAAAAATGTTGAAGAAACTTTAAAAAATCGCTGCTGTCGTTTGGTGTTTTTAACGAAAAAATCGTGGGTTTTTTGTACGGGAAACACAATATCTCGACAAATACCGCACCAATCTAAACGATCAAGATACCAAATTAACGTAGCAAGTGTATAATTTGTAGCTTAAATCGTCATATCCATTGAGCAAATTTTCATGTACAGGTTTTTCGAAAAACGCCATTTTTGGAGGGTCATAACTCCTAAACGACTGGAGATATTTTGTTAAAAAATTTTTGTGGGCTATTGGGAGCAGAGGTAAGGTTTTCACAAAAAATTATCACAATCAAAAACAAAAAGTTTGACTCCGCACCTTTAAATAAAACAGTCACTGATGTTTCCTAATAATTAAAATAATAGATAAAACTACAAACGCCTTATGAGTATCTTTACCTAATACCATGTTGTTAAAACTAACATCAATTAAAATATTAGCAAAGGTATCTTAAATGTAAAAATAAAAAAACAGCCAAGTTGTAAGTGTGAAGTGAAGATTTAGCTTCAGAAAATATTTTCATCTGTGTAAACAGCATATTATTTCAGTCGAATGCCAACGCCAACGCTAGCTACGTATTACTAAGAGCGTAAAACTGCCCTGACTGAATGTATAGCAGAAAAATCAGTACTCTCAGAGGGAACGCGCGTGTTTAAATTTACAAGTTTAAGTTGTTTAAGTTCACGCGTGTTTAAGTTTTAACACAAATAATGAAAATAATAATTCTTTGTTTCAAGGGGGGAGGGAATGCCAAAATCTGCCAGTATATGAAAATATGGTACACGCCACTTTTAATTTTCGCTATAACTTTTGACCGCGTAAATAAAACTTTAACAAATTCTATATCGTTGTTACTCTGACACAATGAGTCAAAAGCGTCATCAAATATTTCTAACTGTGGCTCTATTTTATCTCTTAACAGAGAAAATATATAAACAAAATGAGTCAGACTCACGTTGATTTTATATTGATTGTGACTCTTTATGTCATAAGAACGACGATTTTATTAACCGTTTTTTTTAATCCTATGTTAACGGAAATAGCGACACATTAAAAAAACTAATTTTTTGCTACAGTAAAAAAATGCGGTTTTGTAAACGTATAATTTCCGGAAGTTCAGACGCGCGACAACTTTGGTTTTTTGCATTATAAAGCAAATTAATTGAATGAACTGATTGAGTTGAGCAGCTAGATACTATTTTAAAGTTCAATTACCTGATTTCCATGAGCTAGGGTGCGATTTGTGAGTGGCGTTTTTTGCGACATGAAAATTTTAGTTTATGCGCGTGCAAAATTGAAAACGTGCCAAAAATGAAAAAAAACGGGTAATTGAACAGTTTTTCTGACATTTCTGAGTAGATTAATATCTAATTTGTTATAGTTTTATTCACGCGGTCAAAAGATATAGATTTCAAAACAAAAAATTTCGTGCATCAGATTTTCATATACTAGCGGAGTTTGGGCCACCCCCGATTTATAAATTTTAAGAAATATAAATAGATTGTGTTTTCAATCATTTTTTTCTTTTCGAAAACCTGTTAGAACTATTATACACTGACTACAAACGAATTGAAATATTTAGACTGAAATAAGCACAATTCGGAATTTTTTTTTTATATATTTTATGAATTAACACAGTACAACGAATTGAAAATGCAGGAAAACGGTCGGGCTGGCAGGACCAGGTCGTTTAAAAATTTCGGCCCGCTTAAAACACTCCCTAGTGATGTTCCCGGAGCTTCAAAGCAACCACCGAAGTCCCGGAGCTCTGGAGCTCCGCCTTGTTTTTGTACTTGTTGAATTATATCTGGCTGACGCTGAAAATTGGAATGCAGACATGAGGGGACCAATTAAAATTGTGCGGTAATGACGTTTTTTTTAATTAACAAATAAGAACGCAGAATTTTTTTTTAATTCCAACTTTTCACAAAATATACAAAAATTAACCAACTTTAGCCCTTAAAAAATTTGCATTTAAGAAAGTTACGAATTAAGTAATTTGATAAATAATTATTAAAAGACAGTTTTTAATTTTTGTTATTAATCCGCTTTAGTTAAAAATTTTGAATGTTTTTGTTGTTAAATAGTCAATTCAATACTGCAAATATCGCGGTCAGCTAGATTTTATTTGCCTATAAATTCATGAATATTTAATTTTGTTACATTTGTTTGTAAATTTATTTTTTTCAAAACTATATAAAACGCTTAAAAATGCCAATACAGTAACTCTAAATTTATTTTAAACTAAAACAAACCTAAAATTTCTTATTTAAGAGGCAGAGCTCCGGAACTCTGTCCGTTTAATTAGCTGGAGATCTCAAGAATCATATTAGAGGGTAGGAACATCACTAACACACACATACAGACGATATTTTTTAGTTTTTTTAGAAAAATATTAGAAATCATTTTTATAATTAATCGTCTCCCCGTGCGGTTGGGCTGTTAGTAAAAATATTTTTATTAAATTTGTATTTGCCGAAAAAAAGGCGACATAAGGGGGCAGATATTTAAGAAGAACCAAACGGAGCGTCAAAAAAAGATTCAAGCAATAGAGATTTTAAAATGGAGAACAAAATATCAAGCAATAGCTCAACGGTAAGACTAATATTTTAAAAGTTTTTGTAATAAATTGGAGAAATAAATCACCACCAAAAATTCACGCTCAATAGTCTCATTGAATTGTCCAAAGTATGTTTTTAGAGTTTACAAACAACCAAAAAACATTATCTAAAATGCCACCTAGAATTGAAACAGCTTAAAAACTAAACCAAACGAAAAAACTTCAACCCGATTAAAAAATTTTAACATAGTATTTCCAAACAAAATAAATTTGGCAAACGGTTGGTAAGTTTGGTACTCCTTCTAAGGCCTGTTCACTAACTCGGTTAAGTTAGAAAGTTACTAAACACATTTTTTATTGCTTGAATTCGTTTTTTTTTCTTTCAAAATCTCACAATTTTTTTGGTTTAATTAAAAAACATAATATTTTAACAATATGAGGAATATTTATTTTAAAAAGAAGTAAATAAAAGGTTTTTTTGATATTAAAGCTTTTTTTAAATTAAATTAATTTATTATAATTATTTTGTGATTTCAGTGTCGAAAATATTTCTTTTTTTGACTGACCACAACAAGTATATATTAAAACTAAAAAATATTATCATAAAACTATAAGAAAAACTTTATAAATAGGACTTTTTTATAATCAGCTAACTTAGGCGGTGGTTAACCCTTTGGGATTTCCTTGTCCAAAAATTGCTGCAAATTCGCAGAAGGTATTCCGCGTCAGTGCTGCTCAGTTTTAAACTCCGCGTCCAGCTCCTCCCGCCCGAGTCTTATACAATGAACAGCGATGGCGTTGAATACGTTCTGCAAATATGCAGCGGAAAGAATCCCAGAGAATTAACATGCAGATTGTGGAATGGGCCCTGGTTGATTTTATGGCCGATTCAGTGTGTAAACGACTTCTAGCTTTTGTTGTTTTAGGTGAATAAAATATAAGGTCAGTGAATACCAGCCACCAGCTTCTATATGTCAACGTTTTTTTAACAAAATAATTTTTTTAAAAACCAACATAAACTAGTTTAATTTTACTCAATGTAACAAAATTTTTGATCAAGTATGTCGCCTACTTAAAGCACAACAATATCAAAAAATTAAAATACAATGAATTGTTGTGTTTTATGTCAACAAACTATCTTTTTGGGTTAACAAATTACAGATAGTTTAATAAAAATTTTTGCGATAAAAATTCTAAAAATTAATATCGTCAAAATAGCGTGACAAGGGCAGTAAATGTGTATAAGCAATATATGAAGTCAAATGTTAGTCTTTTATATTTATGTTCTATAATTTGATTGGATCAACGTATATAGTTATAATATTAAACTCTACATAAATTTAATTTTAAACTTAAGTTTTTTTGTGTAAACCAACCGTGGCGTCAGCGAAATATACTTACCTAAAAATTTTTTCTAGTCTCAATTTTTTAAACTACAACACAGGTTTTTTAATGTTGACAAAATATTCTATTGGATAACTCTTTAATTACTCATAAAATTATGTTAAAAACATCCAGCGAATCTCTGGGGTTTTTGAGCTCCGTGATTTCCTAAAAAAAACCTGACAGTCTTCCAAAACTTGGAGCTCCGGGAAAGATTATTATAAAACATAAACTTATGCGATTGAATTGAATTGAATTGAATTTTATTTTGTTAAAATAACAGGAAACATACATAAGCTATGTTGTGTTTTAATTTTCCTGCAGTTTTTTACCTTGTATTTTAAAAGTTTTATTATTTTATTTACTCAAAATTTTCGTAATGACATATTCTATAAGCAATAACCATGTTCAGGGACTGTCTCCATTAAACGTGAAAACCTATTCCATCTCAGAATGGATTTTATTTATAAAGGACAAAGGAAAAGCAGGTCTCCTTAATGATTACAAAGTATTAAAATTAGAAGTCGCGGAACGTTTGAAATTTGGATCATTTGACGGTGAGAATTTTTTAAAATTTATTTTTTACAAAAATTATTTTTTTATTTATTGCGTTTAAAAATTGATTCAAGTGTGTAAATGATCCGTACTGAATTAAACTCCTTGGTTGTTATATCACCAACAAACTTATTGATTTAGAAATTTCTAGACCCCTTTAAACTTTAAAATTGTTTACACAGATGAAAAAAATAAATTTTAAATTCAATAACTCCCCCAGTAACTTTTTTAAATCCAATAACTCTAATAATTAGTTTAGTCGCGCGTTGGCTTTAGTACCAACTCTAAAAATTCATTAGTACTAAAGCACTTTATCTTCTTCTTTAATATACTCATGACACTTTTAACAAAAATATATAATACTATATTTTATATTAAGGCAAAATATTCCACTCAGTCTCAGAAGCAAAATGATTTGGTGCCATTTTTTGAGCACTGCCATTAATGGCAGTGCGCATAAAATGGCAAAACAACTGCTCTTATTCAGGCATGTGTCGTGTAAATGGGCACTGCTCAAAATGTAGCAGTGTTTTTGCGCATATCCTAGCATGCTAACTCGAACGCACTGCATTTTGAAGCACACTGCATTTTTTTAGAAATTTTATGCGCATATATGCGCATGTACTGCACATAAAATGGCACAACCGCGGGAAATAAAAAAATTAACCCACTAAAAAATCACTACGTAGTTTGGAAATTATACACAATATATAAATTTTTAGTTTAGACATACAAAAATAAAATCCAGTGCAGTACATATATAGATCTTTTTGTGTATTGCATTGGATTTTATTTTTGTATGTCTATACTAATGTTAATATATTGTGTATAGTGTGCAAACTAAGTAGTGGTTTTTTAGTGGGTTTATTTTTTTGTTTCCCGCGGTTGTGCAATTTTATGTGCAGTACATGCGCATATATGCGCATAAGATTGCTAAAACGTTTTTTACCCAAACGTATTGAGACTTCTACCATTGTTAAAGCGGTACAAGTTCCATACGTGGA
>JASAMX010020931.1:0-13119 GCA_030248175.1 Microlaimidae sp. YZB2_3 | reverse complement strand
GTTAACCCAGGATGTTAGGCCGTGCTTAGGGCTCAGTCATTCACTAAACTCTTCAACTTCTATATTGCATACTCCCCAGCCTGTGGCCTGTTAAATGCCTTCTCTCTTTATGCCTAACTAATATGACAGCCACTGAAATGACAGCCAATATGGAAACAAATTACCAAATCACTCTCAACACTCTATCAATACCTGAACCCAACCACCTTAAACTATCAACAGAAAAACTACAGTTACAGTTTTCTCTCCATCTTCCACAAGAATACAACTACCTTAACCATATTACCAACTTTTACCCGTCTAAACAAAAAGCCCCATAATCCTAGGTGTTATTTTGACTAAAAACTAACCTTCAACAACCAGATATTAATACTATTAAATAACAGGCATTGGAGACACAAATAGCATCCTCAAAAAGTGGGACCACCTGGGGACAACAAAGAAAAACAAATAAGCCCTCACAAAACTATAGGGTGTTTTGATCTAATCTTATGGAACACTGTCATAAATGGTCACCAAACCTTTCAAAATCCCATTACCAATAAAAACTTTCAATCAACACAAAACTCAGCCCAGAGTTGCCATAAAATGGCCTCACCTAGAATTATCCTTCACCCAAGGAAATGAAAAGGACTACCATAAAAAAACCACACATCTCTTGCTAAATAGCTATGCAACAGACTCATCATTCGACAAATTGCAATATAATCTGAAGAGAAATGAAACACAACCTCCAAAATATGGCCCCATAGCAGAAGTTTCTTCAATCTTGTACCAACCCTAAAAAGCCATCCGGATGAACACTAAAAGAATCTTGATCTCAGTGACAACCCAATCTCCCAAACCCCATGGAAACAAGGGAGTGATCTCTGTGAGATTTGTATTTACCCACTCAGTAATTGCCCATGAATCAAAAGTGAATGCCCAAATGCCACCCAAGAAACTGCATGAATTTCCATGACCTGCACCAAAAAACTTACTTTATACCTAACAAGGAACCTATGGTTTCAACCCAAAAGCAGCAGCATTCTGAGGAAATTACTTGAAGGAATGGTGCAACTAGCATAAGTTCTGCAATTGTGCCGCAACCTCACCTCAGTAAATCTCGTTTTCAGAGTTAGTTTAAAACTGGGCCCAGCATGAACTGTGTGCACACGCTGAACAAACCAATTGAAGACGTAATGTTATACTACTGTGCCTACAAATCTCGACATTAAGGTAATCTGTAAAAAATTATGCTGAACAAAATTCAAAATGAACGTAATATTTAACAAAAAGTTGATTGATGCGAAACTTATATTCTTTGTATACAATTTGCAAATATAGAAGTTTTGAAAGGGTAAAGATTTTTCCAAACTTCTCTAATGGCAGTGCGAAAGAAAATAGGTTTAGGTGAAGGTCCTTCGTAAAAGGGATTCTTTTCCCGTTGGAAAGTAAAATAGGTTGATTTGAAGCAACTTTCCCTTTGCTTTAATATGTTTTTTGGCTTTAATTTTATTTTGGTTATTTTCGTACAAACACCTTGTTTTGTTTGTTCAGTGATTTATAATAATTAATTGCTAATGCGTTTTTTGTGGTTATCGATGTTTTAGTTTATACAAAAACTCTGTCGACTCATAATAAAGTATAAAAAAATATCGTTAAATTACTTAACGATAAAAATATTTTTGTATTTCTTTTTACTATTCCAGTTAAACTGGGGCTCGCACTGTATTTCGTAGCCAGAAAAGGGGGGGGAGGGTTGAAAACTGAACAAAATCTCCAAACGGGGGGCAGGGCAAAATTCCAGGGGTTCTAACCCTAAACGTTATAAAAAGGGTTTTCGCGCTTCTCTTATTACCTTTTTCTGTCACATACTTAATTATTTACCCAAAATTCCCATTAAAAATAAGCCTATTAAACAAAGAAAAAGTTTGACAAAAAGAAATTGTACTAAAAATTTTGATTTCCAAAAACCTTAACAACTGAAAAAGAAACATTGAATTACAGCTAAGCACGGAGCAAAATATTTTTCTAAATTATTCTCTGAAATTATTATAAATTTTTAATTCAGAAAGCAATCTAAGAAATCTGAAACTTCGGCTTTAGATACATACTTTCGTCAAACTTCTCCGGTAAAATAGCGAAGCGAAATTTTGATAAAATTAGTTTTGAATTTTCCCGGGTTTTTTTTTCTCTTTAGATTGTTTTATAGTGGGATTAAAAATTTATAGGTTAGGAGAAGTAATTTTAGAAAATATTTTGCACTTTCCATTGCTTAGCTGTAATTCAATGTTTTCTTTTTTCAGTTGTTAAGGTTTTTGAAATCAAAAATTTTAAAGTATACAATTTTTTGTAAAAACTTTTTCTTTGTTTAATAGGCTTATTTTTAATGAATATTAGGTAAATAATTAAGTATGTGACAGAAAAAAGGTAATAAAGCGCGAAAAAATTTTTAGCCCTTTTATAACGTTTAGGATTTGGACCCCCCTGGACCCCCCTCCCCATTTTGGAAATTTTGTTCAGGTTTGGACCCTCCCCCTTTCTGGCTACGAACATGCATACAAGCCCCAGTTTAACTGGAATAGTAAAGAAATACAAATATTATTGTTAAGTAATTTAACAATATTTTTTATACTTATTATCAGTCGACAGAGTTTTTATTATAAACTAAAACATGATAACCACAAAAAACGCATTAGCAATTAATTATTATAATCACTGAACAAACAAACAAGGTGTTTGTTATACAATGACCAAAATAAAATTAAAGCCAAAACATATTAAAGCAAAGGAAAGTTATTTAAAATCAACCCTGTTTTACTTTAGACAGGAAAAGATCCTTTACCAAAGGGACCTCCACCTAAGAACCTTCTTTTCTTCCGCACTGCCATTAGAAAGGAGAGGTTTGGAAAAATCTTTACCCTTTCAAAACTTCTATTACTTCCATATTATAAAGAATATAACTTTCGCATAAATCAACTTTTTTGTCAGGCAAATACTACGTTCATTTAAAATTATATTTCGGCGCCCATAATTTTTTTACAGATTACCTTAATGTCGAGGTTGTGGCGCAGTAGTATAACGTACGTCTTCAATTGGTTTGAAAGCAATTCAGCGTGTGCACACCAGTTCATGCTGGGCCCGTTTTAAACTAACTCTGAAAACAATTTTACTGAGGTGAGGTTGCGGCACAATTGCAGAACCTATGCTAGTTAGCATAGCCAGTGTTTTCAAGTAATTTCCTCCAGGAATGCTGCTGCCTTTGCGGGTTGAAACCATAGGTCTTCTACTGTTAGTGTGGTAGGATTTTTGGTGCAGTTGAAAAGGTGGTGGAAATCATGCGGTTTCTGGTGGCATTTTGGGCATTCATTTTTGATTAGTGGGTTTATTCTTGATTTGTATGAATTTAGATGATGACAAAATCCGGATCTCAGTTGTGACAGGAGTGCTCCTAGTTTTCTTGGAAGGTGTTGTTCGCTTTTGTGTATTTCATGGGGTTTGCTTTTTAGTAGAGGATTGGGTTGTGGTGGGGGGGGGTTTTGGGGGGGGGGGGTTTGGTTTGTTTTTTTTTGGTGTTTTTTTTTTTTTTTTTGTTTTTTTTGTTTTTTTTTTTTTTTTTTTGTAGTTGAGATAGAGATTCTTTTACGAAATAGGTGTGAATGTTAGTCCGGATGGCTTTTTCGGTTAGAGTTGGGTTGAAGAAACTTTCTGCTATGGGGCCATATTTTGATTGGAGGGTGTGTTTCATTTCTCTTGGCCTAGATTTGTTTGCTGTGATTTTGTTGGATGGGTGAGTCTGTTGCATAGTCTTGGCGAGAAATTGTGTTGCAAGGAGAGATGTGTGGTTTTCAATTGGTAGTACTTTAGTTTCTTGATGAAGATGATCTAGTGAGGCCATTTTATGGCAACTAGTTGCTATCCTGAGGGCTGAGTTTTGTGTTGATTGAAGTTTCTGGTAATGGGATTTTGAAAGGTTTGGTGACCATTATTGGTGTTCCGTAGTTGAGGATGGGACGCCCTATAGTTTTGTATGAGGCTACTATTGTTTCTTTTTGTTGTCCCCAGCTGGTCCCAGCTAGGGCTTTGAGGATGCTATTGCGTCTAGATGCCCTGTTGTTGATGGTGGTGATGTGGTTGTTGAAGGTTAGTTTTGGATCAAAAGTGACACCTAGGATTATGGGGTTTTTGTTGAGCGGTAAAAGTTGGTTTTGTATGGTCACGTTTGGGTGGTAGTTGTATTCTTGTGAAGATGGAGAGAAAAGTGTAACTGTTGATTTTTCTGTTGATAGTTTAAGGTGGTTGAGATTCAGGTATTGATTTAGAGTGTTGAGATAATTGGTGAGATTTGTTTCCATATTGGCTGTCATTTCCAGTGGAGTAGACTGTGGTGTCGTCAGCATAGGAGACGATTTTGACGCCGGCAGGTGGGGGAGGTATGTCCGATATGTAGAAGTTGAAGAGGGTTGGTGAAATGACTGAGCCCTGAGGCACGCCTGTTTGTACTATCCTGGGTTTGAAGATTGAGTCTCTGATTGAAGTTTTGGTGATTCTGCCTCTGAGATAACCACTTAGCCATCTGATTAGATAGGCTGGGAGTGTGCTGTTTGCTATCTTGTTGATTAAAATTTCTATGCTGATGGTGTCAAAGGCCTTGGTAAGGTCCAAGGCTGCTACTATTGTTCATTTGGGTGGAGCTTTTTGGTTGAAACCGGTTGCTATTTCGTTGGTAAGTTGAAGGAGAGCAGTAGCTGTTGAGTGTTTGGGTTTGAAACCGTGCTGATCTGGATGGTGTTGTAGATGTTGGAGAAGGATCGGTTGGATTATTTTTTCAAAAACTTTTATTGCTGGGCAGAGAAGTGAGATTGGTCTGTAAGAATTAGAGATGAGGAGATCCTTTCCGGGTTTGCCAAGTGGAATTATGGTTGCAAATTTCCAGATTGTAGGTATACTATTTGTTTTTAGTGATAGGTTGAACAGATCAGTTAGATATTGAATGCCAAGAGGACCAAGGTTTTTAAGGTGGAAAATGGTTAGGTTGTCAGGACCAAAAGCTTTGGAGTTGTTAGATGATTTTATGGCATTTTCTACTTCTATGGTTGTGATAGTTTTAGGTTCTTGTTTGATTTTTTTAATGCTTCTGATTAATTTTCGATTTTCTTTAGGTGTTTTGAAAGGTTTGTTTGGAGTAAATTGTTTGTTGAAGTTGTTTGCTAGTAATTGAGGGTCGTTGATTAAGTTTCCATTGAAGTTTATTGCGCAATTTGGGATACGCAGAACCTATGTCTTGCTTACTAAAGGTCCCTGGATAGAGTCCTAGCTGAGAAGGGCCAAAACCTACCCCAAAAACGGTAAAGAAAATCAGTGACTAAGCTAAGCCTAAGCAAAACCCAAGCTAAGCCAAAGCAAAACCTAAGCTAAGCCTTAGCAAAACAAAAGTCTGTGCAAAACTCAAACCTAAAGCCCAAGCGAAACCTAAGCCTAAGCAAAAGCTAAGCTTAATCTAAACCTTAACAAAACCTCTAAGCCTAAGCAAAATCTAAGCTAAGTCTAAGCCTAAGCAAAACCTAGGCCTAACCAAAATCTAAGCTTAAGCAAATTTTAAGCTAAGCGTAAGCAAAATCTAAGCCTAAGCAAAATTTAAGCTAAGCCTAAGCAACACCAAAGCCTAAGCAAAACCTAAGCCTAAGCAAAATCTAAGCCTGAGCAAAACCTAAGCTAAGCCTAAGCAAAGCCTAAGCTAAGCAAAACCTAACCTAACCCCTCCCATGTCATTTTTGGGGTAGGTTTTGTCCTTCAGTGTCCCGGCTAAGACACATTGTTTTCACCCACTTACGTTGAATCAAAAAATAGGAGAAACCACATACGTTAAAAACTTTTTCTAATGGCGCATAACAAAAGGAAAACATCAGTCAATTCTGAAATGGAAATGCTTCACTCCAAAATAGCAGACCTAGAGTCAGAACGAGGACAGCTACTAGATCGTGTTAAGACCTTGGAAGATGCCCAACAACGCGCGCCTGCTACCACCATTGATGAAAAAGTAGTTACCAGGATTTGTTCAAGTGATTCAGGGGCTCCTACCATAAATAGAAGACCGGATCAAAAGAGCCGAGACGCAACATGAACATTCCACAATGGCAGTAATAGCTGGTCTTGGGGAATCTAATGACCATTTAGAAGACCAGCGGAAAGTTACTGCCATTGTGGAGGAGACCATTAGCATCGAAGGAGAACCAAACAATCCAGTCGTGGACTGTTTTTGTATTGGTAAAAAAGATACTGGCAGGCCCAGGCTTCTTAAAGTTAAATTTGTGAACAATGCCATACAAAATTAGTTTACTCGCTCAAATAAAAAGCTCAGAAAATCCACTCAGTTTGGTCATGTACGTAAGACAATCAATGACCACTGAGCAGCGTCAACATCCATCCGTTTTGCTAGCCAAAGCAAAACAACTCCGCAGTGAAAACAGAAAAGTTTTTGTTTGTTACAGTGACTCAGGAGACGCTTATTTTTATGACAATGATAAAAAATGCACTCTTGAAATTAATAGCTCAGACCAAATTTCAAAATAGGTAAAAACGCAACCCAGTTGCAATTCAAAAAATAGCTATTTCAAGAAAATCCATTACACAAAAAATGACATGCTAAAGATAATATCATTGAAAGCAAGATCTTTTGCAAATTGCATGGACGAATTTGAGCTTTTAGTTTCTAGAGCTGATATAAATTATGGCGTTCTGGGTGTGATATTTTTTCAGGAGTCTTGGCTGCATAAGGATATTTTTAACAAAATTCTTATGAATAATTGTGACAATTACAATGTGTTAAGTAAAGATTGCATAAATGGAAGAGGGGGAGGGGTTTTACTTTTATTAGTAAATTCTTAAAATACAACCAGGTTTAAATCCATAAAAGATTTAATAAATTAGAGGCTTTAGCCTGTGATCTTATTATTTCAAGTAACAAAATTTGTCTGATAATGTTTATACACCCCCAAACATTAAAGCTAAAGAAGATTCTTTTTTTATTAGATTTTATTAATTTGTATATAACAAATATTACACATACATCAATATTAATCGGCGACCTAAACCTACCGGGGATTAAGTGGGATACTGAAACTTTAATTAGCAATTCCCAAAATGAATCTAAATACTATATAAAATTTTTAGAATTGTTTCTTTCTCAAGTTGTTTCTGAACACTCTCGTAGCAATAGCTTTTTGGACCTAGTCCTTACTAATGACCCTGAAATTTTTAATAAAGTAGAATTAGCTGCCAATTTTGGCAATACAGATCATAGATGAGAACGGTCGGGGAAGCTAGGGGGGTGGTTACCCGGGGTAAATCAAATTTTTAATTCTAGGAGGGGGGTCCCAGAGGGGTCCGGACCCCCCCTAGCTTTTTAAGAGGAACCGACCCAGGGTGCGAAATTTTGAAATCTATAGGGGGGTCAGGTGGGGTCCAAAGCAAAACAGTTTTAAACCATAATAACTTTAATAATTGTTCTTTTTATAGGATAATACTACATTTTATTGAATAAAAAGCGATATTCTGGTATAAAAAGGGTGTAAAAGCATAAATATGTGATAAAAATTCACGTTTTTGGAAGCAAATTTAATATAAAAAAATACCTAAAATTTTCCCGAGGGGGGAGGGGGGGGTCAGATTTCAAAATCTAGAGGGTGGTCAGGGGTAAAAAATTTAAAAATTTGGGGGGAGGGGGGTCCCTGAATTTTCGTCTAGGGCGATCCCAAAGTTTCGAGGCTAAGGGGAGGGGTGGACCGTGGACCCCACCCTGCCCCCCCTTTCTCATCTATGATTCAGATCATGCTGTAATATGCTGTGAACTTAATTTATATTTGCTTTTGGAAAATTTCTCTGGTGCTACTGACCTTTTGGTACCTGACTTTAAAAATGCTGATTACAAGTCGTTAGCTATGCTTCTTGCAACAGTGAACTGGGATAATAAATTTAAACATTTAAGTACAGTTCAAGAGTACTGGGATTGTTTTACTGAAATAATAAGAGAGAGTTACATGTACCATTAATAAGTAAACATAAAAAACATACTAAAAAGAAATGTCAATTTCCAAAACATATTTTTATATTGCAAAATAAAAAAAGAAAAATCTGGAAGTATAGATCAAAAACTACAAATTTTATGGAAAAATTCAAAAAAAATCAAAAGAATAAGCAAAAAGCGTTAAAAAATTTAACTCTGATTTAGAAGAAGAAGTTTTAAAGTCACATGATATTGGCTATTTCTTTAAGTATATAAACAAAAAAATTAAATCCAAAGATTCTATCCCTCAAATTCAATGTGAAAATGGTAGTTTAGAAACTGATGATTTACAAAAAGCTATAACTTTTGGAGATTATTTCAGTTCCGTTTTTACAATAGATAATAATAAGCTACCAAATTTTGAGCCTAAAATAGTCAAAAAAAATCGAAAATATTAATTTTACAGTGAGAGATGTTTTGAAATTTTTGAAACAATTACCAAATAAACTGTCTTGCTTACCTGATGGCATACCAGCATTATTCCTAAAACGCTTGGCAAAAATATTAGCTGAACCTCTTTCAAAAATCTTTCAAAAATCATTTAATACAGGTGAACTACCATATGAGTGGAAAACTGCGTTAACTACTCCTGTACACAAAAAATGTTGTAAATTTCAAAAAGAAAACTATCGTCAAATTTCACTTACTTGTTTTTCTTGCAAAATAATGGAGCAAATTGTAAAGTTTGAGCTTTCTATCTTTTTTGCAACAATATTATCTCATATTCAGCATGGTTTTAAAGATAAAAACTCAACAGTTACACAACTCCTAGATTGTTATAATGATTGGACTTTAGCAGTTAATGATAAAAAGTCTATTGATTTTGTTTATTTAGACTTTGCAAAAGCTTTTGATACTGTATCACATCAAAAGCTTTTGTATAAGCTAAATAAATATGGAGTGTCATGTAGGTTTTTGAAATGGTTGGAAGCTTTTCTTACCGATAGAGAAATGAGAATTTTAATAAATGATACTGTTTCATCGGCATATAAAGTCACCAGCTCGGTACCACAGGGTTCAGTTTTGAGTCCTTTTTTTGTTTTCAGTTGTGTTCAAAATTCTGAAATAAGACTGTTTGCAGATGATGCAAAAGTCTACACAAGTTTTTCAGAAGAATATGACAATAGAAATAAATTACAAGATGATCTGAACAAAATATCTGAATGGGCATGTAATTGGCTACTTAGTTTGTCAGAAAATAAGTGTGAAGTGTTACACATAAACTGTTTAGATAATAAAAATCAGATGGATTATTACTTAAATAATAAGAAATTACCTACAACTATTTTAATTAAAGATTTAGAAATTTATATGAGTAAAGATTTAAAGTTTTCATATCATTGTCAAAAAATAGCTGCAAAAGGAATAAAAACCTCTAATTTAATCTTTAGATTTTTTCAAATCTAAATCCATAAAAAATTATCTTTCTGCATATAAGAGCTTTGTACGGCCAACAGTTGAATATGGTAGTGCTGTGTGGAACCCTTATATGGTGAAGGATAAATATTTACTAGAAAAAGTACAGAGATCATTCACTAAAAGAGTTTTTAAACTCTGTAACCTAAAAGATACTAATTATGGAAGTAGACTACATATACTTGGGTTAGATACTTTAGAAAAACACAGAGAAATAACAGATATGGTTAAAACATACAAAATTATTAATGGTCTTGTAAACTTAAACCTTAGTAAATACTTTATACCTAATACTAATTGTACAAGAGGTCATTCAAAAAAATTAAAGTCCAACATATTTGAGTTAATTGTACAAAGTATAATTTCTTCAATAGAGTCCCTCCAAAAAGGAACTACCTTGAAAACAGTCAAGTAAACGCCGATTCATTAATTTAGTTTAAAAAATCTTTAAGACTGTGAGCCTCTTAAAATTCTTCTTGGTAGTTAAATGACTAAATGAAGAGCTTTGTTTAGAACAAGCCTTTAGTCATTAATTTCTAGCAAGCCAGGCCTCATGTTGTGATTATTTCTGTGTGTATTATGTGTTTGTGTATTTGTAACTCAACTGGGTTGCAATTACATATATTACACTAATTATGTTCTTTTTCTGTTTACTTTTTTTGCTAGAAATAAAATCTTCTATTTTCCATCTATCTACACTGCATTGTGATATTCAGCACAATTGTTTGTTAATATTGTTATTATTTAGGATTCATTTGCGCAGTTAGAGTACAGTAACATCGCCTTTGCGTATCCTGCTCCATGTAAAATAAGTAAACATCAAACAAAACTATTTTATAGTTGTGTTTTTATAAATCTCACCTTAAACTTGGAAACTTTTGCTCCCACTGCGTCCACGATTCCAGAAAAATCCGCCCCGGGTGTGAAAGGGAGTTCCGGTCGTCTGGAATAGTTACCTGAGCAAATGTACGTGTCCACCGGATTAATCCCCGCATACTTAACGCGCAACAATACCTTTAAAATACAAAAAAAAACAATGTATCTTTTATCTTTATTTTTTTTCGTTTTTGGGTGCTTATTTATACTAGAAAGGCGAGGGCCCTACGGGCCCTCTCCTTTCTAGTTTTGTATATCGATGTTGGATATAATTAAAATTAATATCCACATTAATAATAGTACCAGAAACGTTTTGAAACATAAAGCAAACAAATTTACTATTTATTAAATCGTTTAAATTGCAGCTCTTCAATCGTTTTGCAAGCTGACCCACTTGAGTTCTTAATTTCCGCAAATTTAAAAATGATCAGAAAATTTAGAACATTATAAAATGAATTAGATAAATTAATTTATTTTTTAAAAATTGAGAACAAGGGGAGCTTTTTTAAAATCGGTTTCACCAGCAAAAAGGAGTGATCACACACCTTCCTTATCATTTTAAAAACTGCACTTTTCAAAATCGTTCGGTATCTTAACGCAAAATAAATAAATTGATCTTTCAGGGTGATTTATTGAATAAGCACTTTGCTTTTACAATTTAAAAAACATCGCGTTTTTGATTAGTCTTTTATTATGCACGTGTGCAATCCACTAAAAAAAGTCCCCCCATTCTTAGCTTTCTAAAAAGCTCTTTACAAGTTTCACAAATAAAAAAATCAATGCAAAAAAGATTTAGCTTGTTTAAAGAGGATAAACCAAATTTCAAAATTTTAAATCAAAATAAAAATTCAACTTTAAAGAGTACACAAGAATGCATAAAACTGTATTCCAAATTATCTTTAACTTAAGATGGTAAAATTTTAAAAATCTTTTGTCTATTTTATTTTTTCTACCTAATTTAATCAAAAATATATAATATACCAAAAAAATGTGCAACTCCTATATAAAAAAGTACGAAAAAGTAGGCCATTATAATAAGCCTCTCCATTTAAATGACACTCTCTACTATAATGGCATAGTAGCCATTTTAATTTGGCGAGTTAAAATGAAGAGGAAGCTATTATAATAGCCAGTTATTGATTTAATTTCACTTCATATATACTCACAAGTGTAATACTGTTGGGGCCGCACGAGTTTTCCCGCGTTGGTTTAATACTGTCCGACACGCAGAAACTCATGTGGCCCGGACAGTATTACACTTGTGAGTATTTTATGAAATGAAATTAAATCAATAAATGGCTATTTTAATAGCTTCCTCTCGATTTTAACTCGCCGAATTAAAATGGCTACTATGCCATTATAGTAGAGAGTGTCATTTAAATGGAGAAGCTTATTATAATGGCCTACTTTTCCATACTTTTTTATATAGGAGTTGCATATTTTTCGGTATATTATATATTTTTGACTTAGTTGTTTTGCACGCTTTTTAATGTTGTAAAAATATTGTTTTTTTAATGTTGCAACAGTAGCATTGCCAACGCATTCTTTCAGGACCATTGTGTCCTACCCCCTCTCATTCCGGGGACAATCGTGTTGTACCTTTTGCCTCTGAGGACCGTCATCTTACAGAACCGTTGTGTCGCGGGACTGTCCTATCGCGTTTTGTTTACTCATTTTTAACGCGCGTGCACAATCGATCGAAAAAATCCTTGTGTTCTTAGCTTTCCAAAAATTTAGTTTTAAACACATCAAAATATAGGACTAAATTATTTTGGAAAACCAATAAAAACATAATAAAATTGAGAACCTGGTTAGGTTTTTTTAAATTGGTTTTACTGGTGAAAGATGACTAATCACAAATCTATGATCATTTGAAGAACTGCACCTTTAAATCGTTTAGCAAATGATCTAAAAAAAACTCCCAATATTTCAGCGAATATTTTAAAATTATCAAAAAATTTTACATATTTTATGATATGCTCATGTTCCTAGCTTTCTCCAAATCTCTTTACCAGTTTTACACAAATAAAAAAATTAAAAAAATCAAGACAATTTCTTAATTTAAACTATTCAATCTGCATCCAATCAAATTAAAAAAATAAGATTTTGAAAACAAAATTTAAAATATTATGACAATTTTATGCTTAAAACATGTTTTTTTTAATTTTAAAATAAATAATTTATTGAGTTTACTAAAATAAAACATTAATTTGTGTATTTTTTTATTATTGCTTAAGCCTAAACCAGCGTTTAATTTGCTATGTATGTGATTTTTCTTTAAAACGCGCAATCGATTAAAAACATCCTTGTGTTCTTAGCTTTCCGAAAATATAGTTTTAAAAACACATCAAAAAATTAAGATTATTTTGGAAAACCAATAAAATAATAATATAAGTGGGAACGTGGTTATTTTTTCATCGGTTTTTTAATTTTGGTCAAAGATTGTAAATTATTTGTTAGGCACAGAAATTTGCCTAAAAAAATATCGCGTTTGGTTTATTCATTTTTTACATGTACCTAATCGATTAAAAAATCCTCGTGTTCTTAGCTTTTCAAAAATCTAGGTTTAAACACATCAAAAAAAATTAAGATTAATTTGGAAAACCAATAAAATAATAACATAAATGAGAACGTGGTTAGATTTTTTAAAATCGGTTTTTTAACTTCAGTCAAATATTGTAAATTTATATTTTGTTATGTACAGAAAATTTGCCTAAAAAGTATCGCGTTTTGTTTACTCATTTTTTACACACATCTACACAACGATCGAACAAATCCTT
>JASAMX010020930.1:0-15295 GCA_030248175.1 Microlaimidae sp. YZB2_3 | reverse complement strand
GTATCGCTATTCCAAGTGAATTTTGCCTTCATATACATGAAAGGAGGGTTCCGGTATACCGTCAAAAAACTTCGTGTTGATGATCAAGCTGTAGTAAAAGTACAATATAATTATTTTACAAAATGATACTACAAACATGCTTACTAATAACGTGGAATAGGTATTACCAGAATTAAGAAATATTTATAGACATAGACAAAAATAAGGAGCAGAGTACCGTCCTTATTTCTCCATCCCTCCCGCCGAGCCCCAGCCTTTATGTTTGTCCAGGCCGGATCTGACCGGCCCGCCGGATATTTCAGTTTTGAGGAAATGTCATTTTGTTCAAACATCAATAACACGTTTTTTACATGTTGTATCATACATGGGCACGGGGGAGCGTTGGGGGCTTATGACCCCCAAATTCTACAAAGTGGGGGGAGGGAAATGTTAACTCCCCCTGAATTCTGGGAAACTGAAAAAAGTCTTTTGAAATGACTTCTAACTGCATCCAAACTTAACTTTTGAGGTCAAAATAAATGTTTTAGCTACAAAACGAAAATGAATAGAGAAGAGCTTTTTGAGCTTAAAAATTAGCGTTTTTTTACCTATTTTTTTCTTCAAAATCGAAAAACGATGTGACAAAAAATGCACTCCAAAAAAAAAAAAAAACGATATGGGGTATTTTGCGTTTCTCAGATTCAATTCCCCCTAATTAGGGTTTAACCCATACATGGGCACGGGGGGGTTGGGGGAGGGGTTAAGTCCCTTCAGAACCCAAGAGGGGATTCACCCCTCAACTCACTCAGAAGTGGAAGAGAAAGGCTGACCAAAACCCCCCCCCCCTAGTTTTGGAAAATGAAGAAAAAAAGTTATTTAGAAAAAAAACAAGAACCCATAATTATTAAAATAATGATGTAATTTTCATTTCGTGTTCTTCATCTTTGTTTAATTAATTTCTTCCATATTTAAAAAATAGATTTTTAAATTTTGTTTCGATTAGTTCTCCTTATTTTTTAATATCATCATGGGCGTAGCATGTTTTGGAAAGGGGGTTGATTTATAGAATTTTTCGAAAGGGGGGTTGTAGGGGGTTATACTCCAAATTTTCAAAATACCATAAAAAAGACATTAAAAAGGGTAAAAATTTTTGCGCTTCGCGCTAGGTGATTCTTTTTGTTGTTATTTGCATTGTTTTTTAAGTTAAACTTGAAAAATTTCCGGTTTAAAAAGGTATAACATTAAAAATCGTACGATAGCACGAAAAAAATTTTCTAAAATTGTCTTTGAAATTCATTAAAAACATCACTTAAATGTTGTAAAAAGGTATATAAATGTCGAGCGCTTAGCGGAGCGAAGCGCGAGGAAATTTTTTAAAATTGTTCTTTTCGGACCCCCAAATTTTTACCTCCGCCAACCCAAAAGGGGGGGGGTTGCCACCCCTACAACCCCCCCTGGCTACGCCCTTGAAGATCATAGATGTTTTTTTTGGGGGGGGGGGCGGCGGCGGAGGGGTCCACCCCCCTAGAGCCAAAATTTAGAACCCCCTTGGAAAAAATCCTGGGGCCCCCTCCATAGATGAACACGGTCAAAAAGCTAGGGGGGGGGTGTTTACCCCGATTAAATGAAATTTCAAAATCTAGGAGGGGGGTCCTAGGGAGGGTCGAACCCCCTAGCTTTCTAGGGGGGTCGACCCGGGGTGAAAGATTTCAAAACCTAGAGGAAGGTCAGGTGGGGTCCGATTTCCGAAAAAAAATACTTTTAAACCTTTAAATATTTAATAATAGTTTTTTATAAGATAATACTACATTTTATTGAATAAAAAGCGATATTTAGGTATAAAAGGGGTTAAAAAACATTAATTTGTGTTAAAAATTCACGTTTTTGGAAGAAAATTTTGTATAAAAAAAGCACTTAAAATTTTCTCGAGAGGGGAGGGGGGGTCAGATTTCAAAATCTAGAGGGGGGTCAGGGCTAAAAAATTCGAAAATTTGGGGAGAGGGGGTTCCTGGATTTTTTTCTAGGGGGGCCCAAAATTTCAAGGCTACGGGGGGGGGTGGACCCCACCCTACCCCCCTTGTTCATCTATGGGCTATGGCCCCTCTCCTTCAAAGCTCGAGAGCGGTCTGGCCTGCCCCCCTAGCGATGCTGACCCCCATTCCAACCAATTTAGAAATATGTTTTTTTATTTACTACGAAAAGCACGGTTTTTTAGTTAAAAACAGTGTTCTTTTTAGGCCTAAATAGGCTGTTTTAAATAAAAAAATTCCTATATTTAGACCTAAAAAACTTAAATTATTGATTTAAAAAAACTTTGCTAAAAATCAGACCCCCCCTGGACTGACCCCCACCATAACTTTGAAATCTCGCAACCGGTGTTGACCCCCCTAAAAAGCCAGGGGGGTCCGGACCCCAGGACCCGCCAAAAAAATTTTAGCCTTTCACCCGGGGGTGGATCCCCTAGCGGACCTGACCACTGGCCAAATACATCTATGATTAAGATTATACTAACATAAAAAATTATAATAATAATAGTAGTAGTAAATTGCTTCTGTTGCAAAAGAGGCAGCTGTTGTTCTTTTTTCCGCACCACCACAAAGAAGGAAAGTATAGAGAGTCTTGATCCTTTTAACACTCAGATATGATTTGGGATGTGCATGTGGCATGTGGATCTTGAGTCAATGATCCTCATCAGAAATGCAGACAGTCTTCTTGGCGTAACTACACTTCGGATGATAATTGTATATCTACATAAATTCTTAGGCGAGCGTGTGTCGACACTTACGCCAGTTTTTTGGAAGTATTACCCTTTCTCCTTTCCTGCCCACATATGTTTATGTTTAAATTTATAATTTTATACTAATATAATTATTTTCATAACTTTTGTTCCAACGGAAAATTAAATATTTTTATTTTTGTAATAATTTTGTATTATAGGCCTAAACAATATGGGGAACACTTGTTTTCTAAACAGTGTTCTTCAAATTCTAACCCATACACCGCCGCTTCTTTCATACTTAGCCGACGAACATGTAAAATGTAAGTTAAATACTTTTATTTAACATTATTCTTTCTTTTACATCACAAATAAATGGATGGATTTTTTATTAAGATTAAAAGGGAAAAAATGACAAGCAGAACACTTCTACATTTTTTAATTTATTTCAGTTGCTGCATTAATAAAAATAGATTAATAAGTTAGTAATCACACAGCTCTAAAACTCATACACCGACGTACCCAGGAAGGGGAAAGCTGAGTTTTTTATCGCCAACGCCAGGCGCCAGGTGGTGTCTGACCTTCAAATTTTAGGTGTCAGCGCAGAAATCTGGGCGACTAAAACAGAAAAAAGCTTATGTTGACAATAAATATAAAGCTTTAAGAGTAGCACTTTTAAAAAAAATTGTAATCCGCATCGCACCCGTGGGTTTCTAAAAATGACACCCGAAAACAATTCCAATCCTAATCGAAAAATAAAAAATCGTGCAGATAGATCTGCCGAAACGAAAATTAAATATGTGCGTTCGCGAACGTAAATACTGATATTACATGGGTTAATATTGATTTAAATGTGACCAATTTAGTTGAAATATGCGTTCACGTTTACGTTTTGTAGGCACGGCGATATCCATTGGTTACTGTGCATTATGCGAATTGCGGTCTCAAGTAGCGACGACAATTCTCACTCCTTCGCGTGGATTTTACCAGGAGACCTCCATCTCACCAAATCGTATATTGCAACGATTGAGACGTAAGTACTTTTCTAAATTAATTTTTTTGTTTTAGCTCTCAAAAAGTATACACATACTTTTTTGAAATTTTTTGTATTTTATTAGTTCTAGTTAATTATTATTAAAATACTTGACATTTTGTACAAATCAAAATAAATTATCGGTTGTAAGTTGTTGTAGCTTTCACAAAGCATGTTAGTGAGACTTAACTATTTTGTCTGAAACTCATAAACTAGTTTGCACATTTTAGACAACAGACTTGGATTACGTGGGTTTTAATTCACCAACCAACCAGGGTTGAAGGAAACCCTGGTTACTTGCAAAGGACAACAACGTTGGATTTAATTCACAACACCGTTCAGAAAAATTTAAACATAGTACATAGAAGTGAGGGGAGAAAAAAGGTTAATCCCCAGTTTTGAAAGATTGAAGGAAAAATATTTTTAAAATGACTTCTAACTACCTCCAAACTTAAGTTTTAAGGTTAAAATAAATGTTTTAAGGTAGAACACCACAGTTAGATTTTGACGGCAGATCTTTTCTAATTAATTTTTACTAATGTAATTTGACCTGCTCATTCAATTTTTGACATTCATTTTTCTTAAAAAATTGTTATCGTCCACAATCATTAAATGGCACCAATAAAATACATGTCAAAAATACATTATTATAATAAAATTCATAACCAAAAATATTCTTTTTTTTTTCATTTAGCGTATCCTGAATAAAGAACACTTTTAATTAAAAAGTTAAAAATTAAAAAAAAGATTTTTTTCGACATTAAAAATATTGGCTGCAGGAGACTCGAACTTACAGGTCGAACCGAGTTTGACGCTCTCATCACTTGGCTACTGACCCATTCAAAATTTTGAATTACGTTTTACTCCAAACCACATCTAAAAGTTGCCCCCTATTTTTCGTTAACTTTCTATAAAATTGCAAAAAAAACTGAACGAATCAAATTTTTTAAATGGGCAAAAACGGTTTTTTGAGCTTTAAATTCATCCAACTATATCTCGAAATAGAACATTCAGTAAACGATGAAACTATTACCGTTGGATACATCATAATCTGAGCTTTCGGTCCCAATATACTTTTTTCAGACAAAAATTAATATCTAATTTGGTATCTAATTTTTGGTAAAAATCGTCATATCATAACTGTGGTGTTCTACCCTAAACAATAATGCAATAGAAAACAAAAATGCAATAGAAAGGGCTTTTTGACTTAAAATTAAAAGTTTTTTTTTACATATTTTTCGTTCAAAATTGAAAAAAAAAAACGATATGATTAAAATGTACTCAAAAAAACAATATGGGTAAAATGTGTTTCACGGATTTTAACCCCCTCCCCTAATTCCGGGTTTAACCTCCCTAATTCCGGGTTTAATTCCCCACTCCAGACCAACTTGCCCATGTAAGCAGTAAGCGTGTAAGGTATTATAACGCAACCCCCCTCCTGCCAACGTATGGTTTATACCGCTTATAGGTTAACTAGACAATATCAAAGAATGATAAAGTTTAAAAAAAATGTCGCTGTCTCTGTTTCGTAAATTCAAAATCAAGTGTTAGATAATTTTGAATTTATTAAGTCCATAAATGTTAATTGTAGATTATAAAAAACGTTATTGTGTTTTTTTCCACGGACTGTGATTTTATTTTGGTTAACTAAACATTTTTTAGTGTTAATGAAATCGTATGTGCGGGGTCGGCAGGAAGACGCTCACGAATTTCTTCGTTATTTTGTGGATGCAATGCAAAACGCCGCCCTACTCGCACATAAATCTAAGAAGTGAGTTCTGTTTGCTCAGGTCGGACTTTGGACTAGGATTATTTCTCTAGATTATGATATGAGTCTATTTTATGATTATTTCTCGGATTATTATTTTAGATTTTGATATAAAATAAGTATAGTTTTGAATATAACGGTGCGGCAATTTTTTGACGACTTATTTTAATTTAATTCAGCTAATTTATTCTAGTTTTTTGCGAACTTAAAAGCTAATTTGAAGATTTTTTACGCAAAATTTAACCAATTGTCGTGTCAGGATAACCATAACACAGTCATATTTACTTCGCTGAGTGAACTCATTGTATTATTTATGAGTTTCAATAGGGTGTAATCTAATCATAGATGAACAAGGGGGGAGGGTAGTGGGGTCCACTCCCCTAGCCTCGAAATTTCGCCCCCCCCCCTCTAGAAAAAAATCCAGCCTCCCCAAAAAAAATCTGACCCCCCCCCCTCCCTCTCTTGAGAAAATTTTAGGTACTATTTTTATACAAAATTTTCTTTCAAAAACGTAAATTTTTAACACAAACTCGTGCTTTTACACCCTTTTTATACTAAAATATCGTTTTTTATTCAATAAAATGTAGTATTATCTTATAAAAAAAACTATTATTAAACATTTAATGGTTTAAAAGTATTTTATTGGTTTAAAAGTATGTTCGGAAATTGGACCCCACCTGAACCCCTCTAGGTTTCAAAATCTTCCACTCAGGGTCGACCCCCCTAGAAAGCTAGGGGGATTCGACCCCCCTCTAGGACCCCCCCCCTAAATTTTGAAATGTCATTTCCCCGGGGTAAATACCCCCCTAGCTTTTTGACCGTGTTCATCTATGAATGTAATATAAACAGCAGTGCCCGTTTTACACTAGATTGGGGTATTCGGATATGTAGAAAGCCTCCGGGTTGGGTTTGGGCATATCCGAAAATGTATGGTCGACAAAGATTGTTAAATTTAAGTATAAGTGATATACCTTCTCCCAGATATCTGACCTACCTGCACATCTAAGCTTTAACTTAAAATTAAAATCATCTTTTATATGATGATGTATCGATGTATGTAAATCATACATCGTGTAAAATAATAATTTTATTTCGTTTCACTAAGAGTAATTTCATTTTTACAAGATATTATACTGTAATACTTACTTATTATACTTTTAGATTGGATGTTCATACCAAAAATACAACTGTGATCAGCAAAATATTCGGTGGTTATCATAGAAGTGAAAGTAAGTTAAAATAAACTAAACTAAAATAAAATATTTATTATAATCTTAACAAAAAATATCCTCTCGTTTTATAATTTAAAGAATAGAAATTGGTAATGGAGTTGCGTTGCGTTACAGGCTCCACTTAATTGATTGTGTGATATTTATTATTTTTCTGGCAAAGTTAAATCAGATTTTTGTAGTATCCTTTTTTTATTATTTTTTATTTGTTTTCATTTCACTCTCGTGGCTGAAAAAAAATAATTTTTACGTTGAATTTTAAGTTTCTTGTTGCCAATGCCGTAAAAAGTCGACGACTTTCGACTTTTTTATGGACGTGAGTCTTGATCTTAAGCACCGCCACATCATGTTCCGCGACATTGACGAAGCACTACGTCAGTTTACCAAGGTGGAAATACTCCAGGGAGAAAACTCATACAAATGCCAACAGTAAGGAGTTATTTGTATGTATATTTTAAATTTTGTAGTAAAAATCTGTATCGTCAAGTTGTTTTTCAGGCAGAATCAAAATACTTACTTTGGACTATCAAGAGTGAAATGAGGGATTTTGATTCTTTATTTTCCCTTTTAAGAAGAAAAACTCCTTTTGCCATTCAATAGTAATAATGAAAGTGCTCAAGCGCTATTTTAATTTAAAAAAAACTTGGTTTAAAATCGTAATAAAATTATGGTTTTTGTGCGGTGATCTCTGTTTGGTATTTCCAGTTTTGCTGCAATTGAAAATGGGGACTAAAAAGACTAAAAAAATAGGTTTTTTTGGGGTAGTAGGTTCGGGAAAGTCCAGAAAAACAATTCGTTATAAAAAACACTGAAAACTCTGATTGGTTTTCCGACTTTTTAATAGATTAGTAACAAAATATAATAAGTATTTGTTTTTTTTAATAAAATAAATAAATAAAAGGCTTAACGTACCGTAAATGCGAAAGTAATTCTTAATAAAAAAAGGGCAGTCAGCGGCCCACACAACGACTGAACTTTGCTTGTTTAAATTTTAAATTACCACAAAAAAATTAAAAAAAAGGTTTTATGTTATTATTTACTATTATGCTGACGTTATGAACCTAGCCAGGAAACAGGAAAACCTCTTTATTTTCATTTGAACTTAAGTTTAATACACTACCCTTTTTAATAAAATTTCAAAACTTTTTAGCTGCCGTATGAGTGTGCAAGCCAAAAAACAGAACACAATCCATCGAGCACCTAATATTCTTACTATCCAGCTAAAACGATTTGATCACTTCGGAAAGATCAATTCTAAAATGAACGTTCGTGAAAAGGTGATGTGCCAACAAACCTAACTTTTCTTTTTTTACAGCTTATTAAAGCTCTAATTAAAAGTGAAAAAAAAATGTAAAAGTAAATAGACAGAGGTGCATGTGGCTGTAATAGTGTATGTGGCGTTAAATAAGCTTTGAGAAGTTTTGTAACCTGGTTGATGAAAATAAATAATAGCAAGAAGAAGTGATAAAAAGTTACGGAAACAGTTGGAAAATTATGAGCAGACTTCAGTTTTTGCGTCAGATATGATTTGCGCACCGTGAAAAAACGGTACGTAAATTGTAAAAGTATGGACGCGATATCAGCCCTTAATTAATTAGTGCATTTTTTTGTTCGTATTCTTGGTGGGAGAAAGGAAGGGTTGTTGACACTCCATTAGCTCAATCTCCGGCCGTACATGTCGGAGACTTCTGGTCCGCCCATCGTGTACAAGCTCTACGGCGTCATCGTGCACCAAGGCAACACCACCCACTCCGGTCACTACTACGCTTTTGTACGCAACATGCATGACCCAGAGAAGTTCATGCTACTCGACGACAGCCGCGTAAGAATTTTTTTTAATTTACTGATATTCCGATAAAAAATGTATAAAGAAAATTTTAGCGCAAAAATTAGACAGAATGAGGTGGTTTGTGGTTTCATTATTTAAATAGCGGGTAGTTTGACTCCTGCAAATATTGAAGGGAGCTGCGTAATTTAAATTCCACAATCCTATTACCCGGGACTAAATAATTATGTATTAACTGTCAAATAATCTTTTATGCTCAAATAATTATTTTTAAATCTTTTATCCTTTGTTAGTTTATGCGGTTCGTGTTAGATTTTATTCCTTGTTATAACATTCAATAAAAGAATCTGTATAGTTGATTTAAGTACCCTTTTTTACAGATTTAGAATGTTTACGTTTGTTAGAAAGGTGAGAGTAAAACATTATTGTTCTCACTCAATAACTGAAAATTTTCAACTTTAGAATTTAGCCTTTATACAACAAGGCTGTTTGTTTATTTTCGGCAGATTTTGTCGTAATTTTGCGGTTAATTAATATGCCAGACAAATTTTTTGTTATAGATAAGCGAAGTGAAACTGAGCAATGTGTTAAATCAACAGGCGTACCTCTTGTTCTACTCCAGAATCCCTACTCCAGCTGCCGCCGTGAAACCACAGGCCCGACCGCATAATTTCGTGGAAAGACCTCTTCAACAACCGAAATTAATCACGAAAACGAAACCTTCTTCCCCCGGTGAGTTTTCGTTGTTAGCATTATTTCTAGCTATGTCCGGCTATCGGAAACAGAACATTAAATTAAAATCAACTTTGCTATAAAATTTGATTTTCACAGAATAATTTTTTTATTATCGTCTGATATTTATTGTCTTCTTTATTAATAATAAGTTGCTATTTAACAAACAGGGGCCTATTTCTTAAAGATTTCTGTAATTGTAAATTAATAAACGTATTTCATTTCTTCTTATTTTATTAATTAAACAATACGTACGTAACTGTGGAATTTACGGAATTTACAGACATGTAATTTTTTAAATTCTAAACGCAATTTTATTAATATACTTTTTATTTAAAAATGCAAAAGAAAAATATGCGTTTATTAATTTACAGCTGTAAATTAATTACAAGCAATTTTTATGAAATAGGCCCCTGAACATAGATGAACAAGGGGGGTGTTAGGGTGGGGTCCATCCCCCCCTAGCCTCGAAATTTTGCACCTCCCCCCCTAAAAAAAATCCAGGGGGGCTCCCCTCCCCCCAAATTTTCGAATTTTTTACCCCTGACCCCCCTCTAGATTTTGAACTCTGACCCCCCCTCCCTTCTCGAGAAAATTTTTAGTACTTTTTTTATACTAAATTTTCTTCTAAAAACGTGAATTTTTTACACAAATCCATGTTTTTACACCCTTTTTATACCTGAATATCGCTTTTTATTCAATAAAAAGTAGTATTATCTTATTAGAAAAAACTATTATTAAACCTTTAATGGTTTAAAAGTATTTTGCTTCGGAAATTGGACCCCACCTGACCCTCTCTAGGTTTCAAAATCTTCCACCCTGGGTCGACCCCCCCCTAGAAAGCTAGGGAGGTTCGACCCCCCCTAGGACCCCCCCTCCTAGATTTTGAAATGTCATTTACCCGGGGTAAAAACCCCCCTCTGTCTTTTTGACCGTTTTCATCTATGCCCCTGAACAAATTTTAATAAATCCTTATTATAATAATACTTAACACACTACAAATTTTTGTATAAACTAAATCTTGTTTCAAAATTGAAACCACTATAATTCCATTCCAGTGCAATCTATATTTACGTAATTATGCTCCTTTCTTTAGACAAAATAAATAAATAATAATAAATTAATTTTAACAGTATTTTGTAAAAGACTTATGTGGTAAATAAATTTTTATTGTAGGTTTCGGTAAGCAAACTCACAAAGTTCCGCCGTTCACGCCCCATTCAGTAGTGGCAAAGTCCAACCAAGAAAAGGCTGGTGGTGCTCCAGACCGACTGCCTATAAAAATGAACATCAAACGAACAATTGGTATGAGTTTTTAATAAGCCTTAATTTATTGTACATAATCAATTTTGAACAGTATTCGTCCGATGATGCAGGGTTTTTTTTTTCGCCAGCGCCTAGGCGCCAACTGGCGCCTAGCCTCCAAATTTTAGGCACCAGCCCAGAAATCTAGGCGCCAATAACATAAATTTTTTTTCTATTTTCACAAAAAGGCCACTTATTATTGGTTTTTTCATTATTTGCATATTTTTAGATGGCTTTTGTAGTCAAACGTTTTGTGTTGTATAGTAGTACAATTAATTTTAAAAAAACGACTCATTTTGCCCATCTCAATACTCAACCTGAAATGCCTAAAGTTTTGTTCAAGAATTATATAATTTAACAAGAAAACATAAAGACTAGTGATGTTCCTACCTTCCCACATGATGCTCCGGAGCTCCGGCCACTTATAGCGGAGGGAGCTTTGGAGTTCCTTCCCTAAAGTATTTGATTTCAAGCTTATTTAAGCTTAAATGTTTAAATTATTTTATTCGTTTACAGTTTTTTTAATTGCCATTAATAAGTTTTGAAAAATTTTAGTTTACAAAAATTTTTTTAATAAACAATCTCTAGCATAGCTTTTTTATTATTCACACAATTAGTACAACCATAAGGTGAGCCGTGAATTGCTCGTGACGTGGATTGCTCCATAGCTCTACAAAGCGGAGCTCCATTACGGACAGCTTGAAGCTCAACATTTTAGTGTTAAAGAAAATTAAATTCTTTTTAACACTTTGCAAATTCATGCAAGCAAAAAGGGATTTTTTCAGAAATTATTTTCAGGGGTGTTTTTAGAATTTTACTTTAAATGGGTTTTTTTAATTAAAAAATGTAACCAGTTAGAACTTTTACTTAAATCTTTACATAATATATTATATATATATTTATATACCATAAAAACGGATTAAAATGTAGATAAACTAAAACAATACGCGCTGAGCGAAGCGAAGCGGAAATTTTTTTTTTTCAAAATTAGTCTTTTGAAACCTTAAAAAGTTTGTGTTCTTTTTTGTCTGGTTGACTAAAAAACGGTTAAAAAATACGTTTATGGCCAAAAATCTAGGCGCCAGGCTGGCGCATAGACCCAAAATTTTAGGCACCAGCGGGAAATTCTAGGCGCCAGTGGCGTCGATTTGGCATAAATAATGTATTGTTTTAGTTTCATTATTGTAATGTTTGAAAGATAAAATAAGATAATTGAAAGGTTTTGCGAATTGCAGCGATAATGTATTGTTTTAGTTTCATTATTGTAATGTTTGAAAGATAAAATAAGATAATTGAAAGGTTTTGCGAATTGCAGCGGTCGAGTTGGGATTTAGTCACAACATATTATACCCATTTGACTTCTTCTTAGACATTTCCATTACATTTCTCACCCGTACTACATTATTATTGTGTTTTTTAACAATTTAAAATGCGAATTCTTTACCAAATTTGCAGGTACATTTTGGGGAGGCTTCTACCCTTTAAGAAATTTTGAAAATCATAACTCCGACACACCACAATTGAAGATACTCCCAATCATAAATATAGGATTTGAGAGGGGTTTAAGTTAACCCCATAGGTAGGAAGCCTCTCGAGTTTTGAGGGTGGGGGTATACCCTACCCCCTAAATTTAGTTTGGGGGGGAGGGTGTCCATAAAGGAACATGGACTGGCAAGCTAGGTGGGGGGTAGCTACCCCGGGTAAATGGCCGTTTGAAAGCTAGGAGGGGGGTCCGTACCCCCCCCCCCTAGCTTTTTAGGGGATAGGTCGACCCAGGGTAAACCAGTTTGAAATCTAGAGGAGGGTCAGAGCAGAGGGGGTCCGGTTTCCAAACAAAGTCACATTAAATCATTTAAGTTTTTTAACACTAATATAGAATTTTATATACTAAAATAGGCTATTTCTGCATAAAAAGAGTACAAAAGTACTGTTTTTTACTACAAAACCGTGTTTGTGACAGTAAATTTTGACCTAAATTCCTACCAAAAATTTGGCTCGGAAGGGGGGAGTCAATTTAGAATTCCAGAAGGGAATTCTAAATTGACCCCCCCCCTCAATTTAAAAATTTTGGCAGGGGAGAGGGCCCCTAGATTTTTTCTAGGGGGGAGGGGAGGTCCGAAATTTCGAGGCTAGGGGGAGTAGACCCCACCTTACCCCCCTTATGCTCATCAATAACATTAGGTTAATACTACAGTTTATTGAATAAAAAGCGATATTTTGTGATAAAAAGGGTGTAAAACCATGAATATGTGATGAAAATTCACGTTTTTGGAAGAAAATTTAGTATAAAAAAGTACCTAAAATTTTCCCGAGGGGGGAGGGGGGGTCAGATTACAAATTCTAGAGCGGGGTCAGGGGTAAAAAATTCGGAAATTTGGGGGGATGGGCCCCTCTAGATTTTTATCAAGGGGGGCAAAATTTCGAGGCTAAGGAGGGGGGGTGGACACCACCCTGCCCCCCCCCCCCCTTTCTCACCTATAGGCCCCACCCAACCTCCCCCCCTGTCCACCTATGTCTGACGTAAGCTTTATCAATTAAAATGTTGCAATTACTTATCAAATTTATTTTGTTTGTGTACCGAATCTGTGTGTTTTTTTAGGACCTCAACTACCTCGGCTTTCGGAGAGCGGTAGGGCTCGCCGACTCGTGGACTATGACGAAGGAAGCAGTTCTTCAACTCCCAATAGTCCTAATTCACCAGATCGGGAAAGTCCAGACCGAAAAGAGTCGTCCAAGAAGTTTCCTTCCACCGCCTCCGAAGCCTCGTACAACATTTTTGAGCACATGAAAACGCACGGTCGTGAGTCAGCTGGTAAACGACAAAGTCCGTCTGTTAAGCGGAAACGTGACGGGTGGTCGTCGCTCTACGATTCAGATCTCCCGGCGCCCAAACGGTACGCCTCTGGAGAAAACTCAGGGTCTCCGCGTCCCTCTCACGGCGGTATAACTACCGCGAATGATCATTCGGCACAAGGAAAAGACAGCAAGACTGAAACGGGAAGCGTAGAACGGCTCCCATCTCCCGTTCTCACAAAATTAAGTAAAACTCACCGAAGCGAGAAAGAGGACGGAGGGGATTCATCCTCTCTTAGTCGAGAATCCTCCGGCGGGACCACACCGGAGTCCGCACCCGTACCCCAGGAACCCGTCGCTGCTCAAAGGAGAAATCCGCCGAATATCATTTTAAAATTAGACCTAGTCAACGGTCGCGTGAAGTCCATAGGCTCGGAACCGTTGGACAATCACCAGCCACACGGGAAGAATAAAACTCAGGAAGGGACCCACTTCCCTCCAAAAACAGCCGAGACACGACGGGAACCCCGAGAGGAAAAGCGAGCCAGGTCACCTTCAGTCGAAACACCTTCCGAGTCGGAGGTAGAACAGAACCAGCCGGCATCCGATAACTGGGAAAAGTGGGATCTCTCCGAGGAAAGGGAACCTTCTCCGGAGAAAATTCACTCTGTTGAGAAACATTCTTTCGCCACGACATCACCGAAACACGCGGTAGACGGCGAGGAAAGGAAGCGGAAGAAGAAGAAAAAGAAGCATCATAGCTATCAGAGTTCGCGGCGCCAATCTCCCGAAAGACAGGCGCGAGCAGATAGCCAAGAGTCCGAGAGTCGTTGCAAGAGTAAGAAGAAGAAGAAGAAGAAAAAGCACCGACACCGCCGTCGGAGCGACGATAGCGATGCCACGGAAAAAAGCCCCGACAGACACGACCACGCCCACCACAGTCACCACCACAGTCGCCGGGACTCTAGCGAAGAGCCGCCGAAACACCGAGACTCTTCCCACCGACGAAGTGACGACCGACCCTCTCCATCCGAAGAGCGCCACCGACCCCACGGGGGAGAGAAGCGGGAGCGCTCGGAGGAGCCGTGCCGACGTCACCCCACCCGTGAAGACGCCGACGACCCACCCACTTCCGCCGCCGGCTCATTTCACACCAGACGCTGGTCGGAGGAGAGAGTGTTTCACCGTCACCAACACCGACCCCCGTTCAGATTCGAGCACGGAGGACGAAGGAACGACTACAGAAGTTACAACCGCCGATACTCGTACAACAGCCACGCCCGCCACTAGTAACGCCCTGGGAACATAGACGCGCCTCTAAGTTCCCATTTAACAATGGGCCTTTTCCAATATGAAATCCTAACAAATTTAATTGAATTCAAGGATTACAAAACGCCATTATTGAACGTCTTAAAAATCTATAAAACCCGATATTTAAACGGAATTATAGTTAAGTTGATGTGTATATTTTTGTTTTTTACACAATAAAAAGAATAAAAATTCGGAAAAAATGGTTAAAAATCAAAAATGTGCTAGTATAGTATTATGTAGTATAGTATCCTCGTCGAAAAAAAGTGCAATCTGTTTATTAATTTCGTTCCTTTTTTATGATGCTTCTTAATATAAAATTCTAAATTATTATTATAATACATAAGTCAGAAATGTTATTGAATTGAATGATCATATCTAAACGGTCAAAAACTAAGCTTCAGTTAGTCGAAGTCCCTTAGCTTTGTGGTAGGTAGAGTATTTGATGTTGAATTGTGGTTTATTTATTATTGTATTTGTGTTATTGTGTGCTTGACCACATTATATTATTTCGTATTGTTTTGTCAAAAATGTATTACATAAAAATAAGAAAAAATATTGACACTTGGGGGTGCCCCGATAGGGGTCTGCTCCTAATAGGTTTACTAATTAGCAGACCTGTGCACTGCCCCTCCCCCCCCCGGTT
>JASAMX010020929.1:0-15492 GCA_030248175.1 Microlaimidae sp. YZB2_3 | reverse complement strand
CTTGTTTGCGTTTCCTTAACCGATTAATAGGGTAGTGCATTTAATTTCGGCACTTTTTCGTTTTTCCAATGTAACTTTTCACTGTTTGGCCCGATTTTCATGTTTGATAGCTCACTTTAAAGCTTTTACGATACTGCGATGCGTCATAAAAGTTTCATTGTACGAAAACCGTTTTTTCAACTAATTAAATCAATTTTTAAAACAATGGAAAATTGCCGAAATTAAATGTATGCATTTAATTTCGGCACTTTACAAACAATCGATTGTTTCTCAGTCAAAAATCATCATTTTCAGAAAATTAAAAAGCCTATCATTATCTCCAGACAGTTTTCTTTAATTTAAGCTTCTACTTGTTGTTCAACGTGTAATTGGCAAAAAGTTACAGCTAAAATGCCAAATGGTATCAAAATGAGCAAAATTTGGGAAAAAAGTGCTTTTAATTTCGGCACTTTTTAAAAGGACCCCCTTAATCGAGTTTAAGTGCAGTGCTATGACCCCTACACATTTCAACGTTGTCTTCTAACTATGTACAACTACAATTTAACACCCAACCACTTAATTCAACCGTTTTTACCTACAGCAATATGTGTGCTAAAATTACACTATTTTATTTTATAACGATTTCTCACCACAGACGCAACGTAGAACCATGGGGACTAAAATTCGGAAAATAGACTAAATTTTACCAGGACAGTTTAATTTTTAAACCAAATTATTGCGTAATCATGAAATGCCCATGTTCTAAAAACGAGTAACAATTTTATTTATTTGTAAATCACACAATTTCATTTGAAAATATCAAAATATAACAAATAAAAAGCTCACGACAGTCATCTACATATAATTAGCTCTCATTTGAGCTATCAAACGTTGTATTCCGTCCAGGATTACCAAAGATATAGTCCAAAATCAAAAATGCCCAATTTGAAAAAGTGCCGAAATTAAATGCACTACCCTATTTGGGGGATATTTTGTTTTATTTGTTGCACGTTTGGAAAGTGGCACCCAATTTTTTATGCAGAAATGTAAAACTGTTAAGAACTTGTCGTATAAGTCGTTAATAGAAAGTGATGCAGCAATTAGCGCTTTAAAATCAAAATTTTCTAAAAAGTTATTTATGGATATATAGTCTCCTTTTCTGAAGTTTCTGAAAAACTTGTTTACATTTGTTTAAAGATGGAGAAAAATTAAGACTAAAGTTAACACTAAAATGATCGCAATTTGAGGCAAAAGGTTCCCCAATTTCTAAATTACGTATAACATATAACACTCAACACTATATATATAATAACCTCAACACTATATATAGTGTTGAGGTTTGGATAAAAAAAGTTAATTTTCGTTAAATGCAATAAATTTATAACACGATCACTAAATAATAAACTGACGTAATATAAATCTAAACCGTGAAGTAAACATAAAAAAGAAATATAATTATTTGTTGTGTTCGTCAAAAAAGAGCACGAATGACGCTTGCTTACGTCATGCATTTTTAGCATTGGGGCAGTATTAAAGAATTCGTTTATTGATCAGATCAAGTGACTGGTTAAATTGGGAGAGCAAAATGCTATGAATAGCGTAAAAAACAGCTTTGTTTTGTGCTTCTTTATTTTAAAATTGTGTTGAATGGGTTCAATTATGGTGTTTTAATGATTTGTCGAGTACCAGGGTTTTTATATTCAGTAATAATAAAAGTATTCCAAGGCCTTTTTTTCACGACCTCTTTTGTTGTGTAAAATGTGTTATCGTAGGCGCAACCGAGGCGACGCTTTGAATTTTGCTCCGTCCGCGTGTGTTGTGAAGAATATTTTTCCACGCAGAAATAAATTTTTGGTGCAGCGGTGTTGATTCATATTTTAAAATTCCTGCTTTAAAATCAGTTTAAACCGCTTTAGTTTAGTTCCATGTTATTCTAAAAACTTACGTAGTAATATCTTCGTTTAATTTTGGTACGGGTTTCAGCTGGCTTAAAATCCAAATGTTTTCAGCCAATTGCTGCTATTGATACTAAATCAAAAAAGAAAAAAAAAATACTTTCTTCAATATTCATTTTTCGTTTTACTTGGCCAGCAAGAAGGCTTATTGAGAGACAATTTTCTTCTGAATCAATCTCGATACCAGTATCATTGGAACTCATTTTTTCTCAAGAACGTCTACTTTTGGAAATAAAAGTAAAGAAGAGAATTAATCATGGCCTGTGGCACAATTGAATTTTCTTGTTCGCTGTGGGAGGAATCCGAGCCAGTAGAGATAATAAATGCGGAATCGCCGACTTCTTGTGTGGCCTTGAATCCGGAGGAGGATTTTAAACTGGAGTCGCAACGGGAAGAGGTGAAGCGGATCGCTCATCGGCTCCTGGTCGATCTGCTGGAGAAGAATGGCTCCTACGCAGGTAGGCGGTCTTCCTGTCGCTACTCGCGGAACATGCGGCGACTCACGGCCCGCATTCTGGACAAGCACCGACTGGTCTACCGGGGGATGGCCCGACGGCTGAGAGACAGTCTGGCCGCGGACTCCAACCCGCCCAGCGACGCCCAACTTCTCCGCGCAGTGGGAGAGGAAATGTTCGCGGACGGGCGGATCAATTGGGGCCGAGTGGTGGCCTTCTACGCTTTTTGCGCTCAGTGGGCGGAGCAGCGAAACCAACCGACCGACCGACCCAAGCCCCCCACCGACTCCCTCCCGATGGCACTGGCGGAATATGTGGACGGGAAACTCGGACAGTGGATTGTGAACAAAGGCGGATGGGTAAGGAAAATATAACTCAATTATTTTGAGATCCAACGATGGAAGTTGTCATTTTGAATTAGGTAACTGTTATTTGGAGGATTTTAATCCAAAATTACAATCATACGAGCATAGACTAGGGGGCAAGGGTGGCTGGCTACACCGGGTAAATGGCCCTTTGAAAGCTAGGAGGGGGTCCAGGAAGGGAGGTCCATACCTCCTCTCTAGCTTTTTAGGGGGGTCGACCGGGGCAGTTTAAATTCAAAGGGGCTTCATAGAGGGTCTGTTTTCCAATCAAATATTTAAGTTTTTTAGCACTAATATAGAATTTTATAAACTAAAATAGGCTATTTATGTATAAAAAGAGTACAAGAATACTGTTTTTTACTACAAAACCGTGTTTGTGACAGTAAATTTTTACCTAAATTCATACCCAAAATTTGGCTCAAAAGAGAGAAAGGGCATAGATGTTTTTTTGGGGGGACAGACAGAGGGGTCCACCCCCCCCCCCCAGAGCCAAAATTTTGGACCCCCCCCCTAGAAAAAATTCAGAGGGCCCCCTTCCCCCAAAGCTCGAGGGCGGTCCGGCATGACCAACCCCCTAGCGAGGCTGACCCCCCTCCCGACCAATTTCCCCTCCCTAGCTTTTTAGGGGGGTCGACCCGGGGCAGTTTAAATTCAAAGGGGCGTCATAGAGGGTCTGTTTTCCAATCAAATATTTAAGTTTTTTAGCACTAATATAGAATTTTATACACTAAAATAGGCTATTTATGTATAAAAAGAGTACAAGAATACTGTTTTTTACTACAAAACCGTGTTTGTGACAGTAAATTTTTACCTAAATTCATACCCAAAATTTGGCTCAAAAGGGAGAAAAAGCATAGATGTTTTTTTTTTTTTGGCAGAGGGGTCCACCCCCCGTAGAGCCAAAATTTTGGACCCCCCCTTAGAAAAAATTCAGAGGGCCCCCTCCCCCCAAAGCTCGAGGGCTGTCCGGCATGACCAACCCCCTAGCGAGGCTGACCCCCCTCCCGACCAATTTAGAAGTATAATTTTTTATTTACTGTCAAAAACACGGTTTTTTAGTTAAAAACAGTGTTTAAATACATTTTTTAGCCCCTTGATCACCCTAAATTTAAAATCTCGCACCCCGGGTCGACCCCCCTAAAAAGTCAAGGTGGCCCGGACCCCCCTGGACCCCCTACAAAATGTTGGCCTTCCACCCGTGGGTGGACCCCTCCCTTGGTGGACCCGACCAAAAATATCTATGGGAGAGGGTGTCGATTTAGAATTCCAGAGGGGGTAGGGTGTCAAAATTTAAAAATTTGGGGGGAGGGGGCCTTCTAGATTTTTTTCTAGGGGGTCCGAAATTTCGAGGCAAGGGGGGGGTGGACGCCATCCTACTACCCCGCCCCCTCTATGCTCATGTATGATTACAACTATAATAAAATTAATTTACTGGCATAATATACATGTTAAAATTAATTAGTCACCTAATAATTCACTGAACGTAATTAAATGGTATTCGCTAACGGTTTTGATTTAACCCGTAGGCCATCGAGAGCGAGTACACAGGTGGGCAAGGAGGGATTGCAGTTATTAAACCACAAAAAAAATTCAAAAAGTGTGGACAACCACACTCCTAAAATTTAAAGGTACTTCAGTCAGTCTGAACACCACCCTCTCCTTATTGAGGTAAAAATACTATAAATGGCGTATTTGGAACATAAATTCCCAAAATTTTCAGTATACCCAAAACCATACCACCTTCTCCCCCCAATGAAAAATATTGGTAGGCTGTCCACTTTGAGGTAGAAATTGAGCACGGTACCTCAAAATTGCTAACATAAGTAACAATATTATTCTTCAAAAAATGGAAGATTCGGACTAAGAGTTTCCCCCATGGTTTTTACACACCTGTGCACTGCCCCACCCCGGGTTAAATGGGGGGGCACGGAGGGGGCAATAAAACGGGGGGGGCAAGCAGGGGGAAAGAAAAAAAAAGAGAAAAAAAGGAGAAAAAAAGAAGGGAAAAGAGAAAAAGGGGACAAAAAAAGCGAAAATAAGGTAAAAATAGGTCTAAAATGGCTTAAAATACATTGAAATAGGCTAAAAACTGCAAAAAATTTGCGATGACGGCGTCATCATAGGTCAAAAATGGTGTCATTATTTTAGGATACTTTTTCATTTTTTTCGCTGCGGGGGGGAAATAAAACGGGGGGCAAATTCTCCAATAAAGGGGGGGGGCATTTCCAGACCGTGCACAGGTCTGAATAATTCTTTTTTTGGAGTACCACCTCAAATACCCTATTTTTTAGTACTGGGAGCCCCCAAATATAAGGGGGGTGGGTGTCCGGGGTACCCCCGATTTTTTTTGGGGGGGAGAGGGCGTGTCACCTATAATCGGGATTTTTTTGGGGGGCCTATTATAACCTCCAACCCCCCCCCCCCCCTGCTCACCTACCCCCGTGCCCTCCCCCCAATAAAACCTCGGAGGGTGCAGTGCACAGGTCTGCTGCACAGCCAGACTTACAATATATATTGAACTGTTTCCCTTCAGATTTTAATCTGCAGCCATAATCTTCCCCTATTTTAGGATTTGGACGGTGACTAATTAAAGACCGCTGACATAGACAAAAAACTCCTATATGCGGTTAGGTTTCAGATTAAAACTACCGGATTTTCCGTGCGGTTCTAACCGTGCCCGTGATTAAAGGTTTTAGTATTTTTTAGAGTCTATTAGTGGTTTACAATCATACTCATAGCCTAGTTTTTCGCCTTTCCTCAAATCCTGTAACAAGGTTAATCTTTGTTGTATCATGCTGCACTAATTTTTTGTAGTAAATTATGCCACCACCCCCCCCCACTTCGTTAGTGGCTGGGGCTGTAACATTCTTTCCGTTTTGATACATTCGCCTCCCTTCTCCTTCAGTGTTAGACCGCTACAAAAATACTTTAAGTTGTGTTAGACCTGTTTGGTGTTTTTTGTTGTAGTTGTTGTAAATTTTGTTGAAGATGCTTAATTTTATAGGATGACTTTTCTACTCATTTTCCAGAAGAAGAAAACTGGGAAGATACGGTTTTTAAAGGATTGGTTTTAGCTGTCCTAGGACTGGGTGTTATAGCGGGTTTTCGGGCTTTAACATAACCATAGATGTTTTTGGGTGTATGACTCACCCTCCTCCCCACAGAGCGAAAAGTTGGAACCCCTCTTCTGGAAAAAAATCCAAGGGACCCAACGTCCGTGAACGGTCCGGCCTAAACCCCTAGCGAAACCGACTCCCCTCCACCCCCCCCCCTCCCAGCCATTTACAAGTATAACTTTAAATTTACTCTTAAAATCACAGTTTTACTTTTTAGGTCTAAATAGGCTGTTTTAGTCTATAAAATTTAATATTTTAGTTAGACCTAAAACTCTTTAAGTTACTGATTTAAAAAAAAACGTTGCTAAAAAATATTAAAAAATTGGACCCTTTCCCCCTAAATTTGAATCGAGCACCCGGGTCGATCTTTCTCGCCTTAAAAAGCCGAGGAGGTCCGGACCTCCTGGCAGACCCCTCCCCTTAAAAAATTTTTGCCTTCAATCCAAGGGTAGAGGGTAGACCCCCATCCATGCGGACGCGACGCGACCAAAAACATCTATAAAGATAACTGGTTTATTCATTTACTGTGATACTACTTGTAATTTATAAGCATTTATTATCGGAATTGTAATTGTAATGTTCCTCGAAACTCCGGAGCTTCGTATTTTGTACTAATTTTGTAATTAATAAAAAAGCTATGCCATAGAGTATTTAGTCAAAACTTTTTTGTAAACCAAATTGTTTTGAAAACTTATTAAAAACGAAAATAATCTTAAAAGTGGGAATATTTTAAAACATTTTAAGCTTAAATAATAAGCTTAACTTTGCTCATTTTGGAGGCGGAGCTCCAGAGCAGGATGTGGGAGAGTAGGAACATCACTAAAGTGTAATATAATAATTTACTGTAACATCACTGTAATGTAATGTTATATAACTTCAATTATTTTTGTACAATTTTTAAAACAACTAAATTTATGTGTTATTGTGTGTTGTGAACGGGTAATATTCGCACTTTAAATAAATATACTTTGGAAATCCCTGATATTTATATTTGGAAACCTCCGTTTTTATTTTTGGCAATTGAAAGAACTTGAAATTATCTCAATTCACTTTCATGAAGAATATCTGCGGATGTTTTCAATTGATTGGAGCTTTTTTAATTAAGTCTATCAGCATTTTGGAGCCTATTTTATTGTTTTTATTAAATTATAAAAAGAGCTCAGCACAAGCACAGGTTAACCGGAGCTCCGGTACGAAGCTTAGAGCTCTAGGCAACATCATCACTATTCTGGGGCTAACAGGAGAAAACTCCGCAGTTTTAACTCCGCAGTACTCCGCAGGAGTTTAAGCCTACGCCTTCCTAAGCCTAAGAAAACCCTAAAAACAACCTAAACTTTTTTCGCGCAGCTATTTGTTAAAGTTTAGGTTGTTTTTAAGGCTTTGCTTAGGCTTAGGAACGCATAGCCTTAAGCTTAAAAAAGGGTTATTTACACCTGCGGAGTACTGCGGAGTTAAAACTGCGGAGTTTTCTCCTGTTAGCCTATTCTGGATGCTTCCAAAGTTCTTTCTTTTATTTGAGGAATTTGAAGCTAGTATTGCTTTGGAATGTATATTTTATTTTAATTGTCTTATTTTAGCGATATTCTTTACAATTTAACGTTTTACGAATAGGTTTGTTTAACATGGAGTATCACTGAAAAAGCAACAAAATATCGCAGAATCAAAAACCCATACTATGAGTATTAAAATACATTTTTAACTTTACATTGAAGTTTATCTAGCGAGTTATGGGGGGAAGACCGCAGATTCGTAAAATTCGAAAAAACAAAATTTTTTCCCCAACTCTATAACATTTCTAAAAAACAAAGCTTAACTACCACTACTTATTATGATTAAGAAAAAAATAAAGTGAAATTTAAGTTGTAACTGTAATTGAACTGTATGCGGCTACCCTCGTAATTTTGTATGGGGACATAAGAGGATCAATTTATTTTGTCTGGTTATGACGTTTAAAAAACCAGTTAAAACCCAGACTTTTTATTTTCGTCTTTTCTTTCAAAAGATACTAAATTTAGTCAACTTTAGCCCCTAAAAATTGACATTTTTGTTTGAAATTAAATAATTTAGTGATTATTAAAAGAAGGTATTTATTTAATTTAAAAAAATTAAACAGTTTTTGTTGAAAATTTTATATTGTTTTAAGGCTGGTTCATACTTATGACAAAACGTTCTTTGAACAAAGTTCAAAGGACAAAAATCCTTTGGATTTTGTCCAAAGGACATACAGCGTAAAAAGGACAAAGTCAAAAGGACAAAATCCTAAGGACAATGTGTTCATACTTTCTTGTCCTTTGGACTTTTCCCTTTGGATTTTGTCCTTTGAACTTTGTCCAAAGGACAATTTTAAGTAGCATTCATACTTCGTCCAAAGGAAAAAGTTCAAAGGACGTTTTAGCTTGTCCAAAGGACGTTTTGGCTTGTCTAAAATTGTCCTTTGGAATTTGTCCAAAGGACGTTTTGACATAAGTATGAACTAGCCTTTATTGGTAAATATTTAATTATCGAATTCAACTAAGTTGGTATTTATGAAATCAGAATAGTATGGACATTTAATTTGGCGGGAAAAAAATTTTGACTCGTCCAAGTTTCCGCAATGCTCCTATGCGCTGTGAAGCCATAAAAACTGTATTATAATAGGAAAAGTTAATATTACCAAAGGTGGATAATCTAATAAAGGTATGTCATAGCGCTCTGTAGCAGCGTGCATCATAAGGGGGCGGAGGTCCGGCCAGGGGCCGCACGTCCGGCCAGAGCCGTATGTCCGGCAAGTAGCCGCCGCGCCGAGGTTTTATGATGCACGCTCTCGCCGCATTGTGACGTGCCCTTATTAGATTATCCACCTTTGATATTACTCGCTAATTATGCTGTAAATTAGTATTAAAATCATTTTAGGCGAATTGATTTTCTGAGGAACATTACTATTAGTTCTTTAACTGGTGTCTTTTTTTATTTTTAGTGTGATAAAAATATGAATTTATTATAAGATTACTACAAATGAAGGTTCGCGTGAATCCGCACCTTTAATTAAGCTCCATTTTATTTCGATTTTTGTATTATTGGCGTGGTCAGTTATCACTTGGTTTATGCAGTTTTAAATTTTTAAGTGGGCTCTTTCTTACTTCATAATCTAATTAACGCAAAATTATAATTTTCTCTGTGTAAATTATGTAGCGTCTGTCTACTAAAAACATCACTGGAAAATTTTTTAGGTCATGGGTTTTCACTTTTCACTCTTCCTTTCGTAAAATTAGTTTTAAAAACCGAGGGACTTTCACTTGATTTTAACGCTGGAAAGATACAACGGCTGAAGTTTTTATTATTTTTACTGTAAAAAAAGTATTTTTAATCCGTTGGCGAATATGTACATTAATGTTTTTGAAAAACAACCTCGAAATATCCAAACTTCGCCGACACACCTTTTCTAAAATTCGGGGTTAGCAAAACACTAAAACACTTTTGAAATTTGTGGGTTTTTCAAGAACTGAAAATCGAATTTTGGCAGATAAGATACCAATCCCTCGCAAAACTGATTACCTGAGTGAAGGAACCCTAACAATTTTAACAACTAACCATAAAAGCACTCGATGAGTGCTGTACTTACTAACTGATTTATTTAGTGGTGCACTGTGTTCTTATATTTATATAACGGAACTATGTACTAGCAGTTTGATTTTTTGAAATTTTTTGTTTAGTTTTTTGTACGTGGAGTTTTGTTTTCGTTTTCGCACAAATAAAAAATGCATCTTGATTTACGCAAAATAAAACATTAGTGTCAATGAAAACAAAAAGATCTCTGCAGTTACAAATTTTACAGTTGCCTGCAGTTACAAATTTTTATACTTGTGTATGTGTGTGCAGTTGCAAAACCAAGGAATACTATCCAGCAATTTTTTAAAACAAATTTACAATTTAAAATGAAATATGGTATTTGGGATAAGGGGTTAATTTATGATACTATACCAAGTGAGTAGTAATGTGCCCAAAAGGTGCGTCATTTAAAGGTGCGGTACCGAGTCAAACTGTTTACCTTCAATTTTGATTATTTTTCGTGAAAACCTTACCACTGCCTCCAGTAGCCCACAAAAATTAAATTGGATAAAAATTGGATTTAGTTTACAAAACTACTACTATATAAAACTCCACAAAAATTGGATTTTTTTCACAAAAGTACTGCTATATAAAACTCCACAGGTTCAAAACTAAAAAAAACTTTTTTTATAATATAGGGTAGTGCATTTAATTTCGGCACTTTTTCGTTTTTCCAATGTAACTTTTCACTGTATGGCCCGATTTTCATGTTTGATAGCTCATTAAGCTTTTACGATACTGCGTTGCGTCATAAAAGTTTCAATATACAAAAGTTGTTTTTTTTACTTAATTAAATCAGTTTTTAAAAAAATGAAAAATTGCCGAAATTAAATATATGCATTTAATTTCGGCACTTTACAAACAATCGATTGTTTCTCAGTCAAAAAATCATCATTTTCAAAAATTTAAAAGCGTATCATTATCTCCAGACAGTTTTCTTTAATTTAAGTTTTTATTTGTTGTTTAACGTGTAACTGGCAAAAAGTTACAGCTAAAATGCCAACTGGTATCAAAATGAGCAAAATTTGGGAAAAAAGTGCATTTAATTTCGACACTTTTTAAAAGGACCCCCTTAATCGAGTTTAAGTGAAGTGCTATGACCCCTACACATTTCAACGTTGTCTTTTCACTATTTACAACTACAATTTAACATCCGACCACTTAATTCAACCCGTTTTTACCTACAGCAATATGTGTGCCGAAATTACACTATTTTATTTTATAACGATTGCTCACCACAGACGCAACGTAGAACCACGGGGACTAAAAATTCGGAAAATACACTAAATTTTACCAGGACAGTTTAATTTTTAAACCTATTCATTGCGTAATCATGAAATGCCCATGTTCTAAAAACGAGTAACAATTTTATTTTTTTATAAATCACACAATTTCACATGAAAATATCATAACATAACAAATAAAAAGCTGACGACAGTCATCTACATATAATTAGCTCTCATTTGAACTATCAAACGTCGTATTCCGTCCAGGATTACCAAAGATATAGTCCAAAATCAAAAATGCCCAATTGGGAAAAGTGCCGAAATTAAATGCACTACCCTATATAATCATGGGTGGCGCGGGAGCGCCACGGGGCGATTTGGCCCCGTGGCGCCGCGCCAACCATAATTAGAGAACGTGGGTAAATTTTGAGATTCATGTTCATCTCCGTCTTCTACTTATTATTCTAACGCTTAATTCTTAAAATCGATATTCCTCCTTCGTTACTGATTGATCAATAATAAACATGGGCTTTTTGGAAAGAAGAAAGAATTACGCAACTTTCTTAGGAGCCACTGTTTTCATTTAGGTCCTTGTTATCGATTTATTGATCAAAATAATAAATTGAAAAAATAGACCAATAAAAACTCCTAAGCGCACAATAATAGCCTTTTGGCAACAATAAGGATTGTACAACGAACAGTCCCTTATAGACGAACTAGTTCCCAGCGCCATAAGCTTCAACCGCGCGGAAAACGGCGAAAACAACAGAGTACTTTTTTTAATTCTTACATTACTGATGACAAAGTTAATTAAAAGTGTTATTTAAAAAAAATAATAATGTGTCAGTGGCGCGGAAGCGCCACATAGCGGTTTAGCCCCACGGCACCCACAGCACACTATAATTAGAGAACGTTAGAAAAATTTTTAGTAATTTATGTTCATCTATTTCTATTTATTATTATAATTCTAATGCTCATTATCTTAAAATCAATATTCTTAATTGTTCACGTGGCGATTTAACCCTGCGGTACCACACCAACTATAATCAAAGAATCTGGATAAAATTTGTAATTTATGTTCATCATGTTCTTCTATTTTTTTATTCCAAAAAAATAATTGCAATCATCGGTGGCGCGGGAGCGCCCACTGCGATTTAGCCCCACGGCACCGCGAAAACTATAACTAGAGCACCTGGTAAATTTTGTAATTCATGTTTATCATTTTTTCTTCTTATTATTATTTATTTATATTTCAAAAAGTATAATTCCAATCATCGGTGGTGCGGGGTGTCACACTACAATTTAACCCACGACACCGCGCCAACTATACTTAGAGAACGCTAGTAAATTTTCTAACTCATGTTCATCATCTTATTATTATTATTTTTACTTTAAAAATTATAATTGCAATCATTGGCACACGGCATCGCGCCAACTATATTTAGAGAACGTAGGTAATTTTTGTCTGGAGCGCCACTGCACCGCACTAACTATAATTAAACAACGTGGGTAAATTTTGTAATTTAAATTCTTCTTATTATTATTATTTTTTATTTAAAATATATCTTGGCAACGGAATAAAACATAATATGAATATAAACATATGTCATTGCGCAGCTAAAACTATAGTTTATTAGGCTATTTTTTAATTTAATTCAAAAAAATGGTAGACTAGCCTTGAAAAATGCTCTAAGAATAGAGTAGGAAAAGGCGATTTTCCCCCGGGCGTATGTTTAGACAGAAAAGATGTGGACTAATCTGAGATGGACATTATGTGGACCATAGGAAATTTGCATTTGGTTTGCGCAGCTGCTCACTAAATAAAAATTTCTACCATATGATAATGATTTGTTTATACATTGATCTAATCATACAGCACTGTTGCATTTTTTAGTTTGATGAAATGTCAATTGAAAAATCATACTCACAGCAATCTTTAACAAGCGCGAAATCGCCACTTTTTCAAAATTATAGTTGTTTTTTACACATACAAATATAACCTTCTAATTGAAAAAGGGGCGATTTCGCGCTTGTCAAAGATTGCTGTGAGTATGATTTTTCCAATTTACATTTCATCAAACTAAAAAAATGCAACAGTGCTGTGTGATTAGATCAATGTATAAACAAATCATAATCATATGGTAGAAATTTTTATTTAGTGAGCAGCTGCCCAAACCAAATGCAAATTTCCTATAGTCCACATAATGTCCATCTCAGACTAGTCCACATCTTTTCTGTCTAAACATACGCCAGGGGAAAAATCGCCCCTCTTTCCTGCTCTATTCTTAGAGCATTTTTCAAGGCTAGTAATAACTTATGTTTACCTGATTTTCTAATAAAAAAATATGCAAGATAAATTTTTATATATTTCCAAAATTTATAGTTTCACGACAGTCAAAACCCTCCTATTTAAACGGAAATTGTTAAGTGTTAATATTCTTTACAGAGTTATAACGTTATAAAATCACCTTTAGGCAATCAGTGCTTATCAAAGAAGGAGATCTTTCATCTATTGGAGATTAATTGGCTTAATAATATAATATAATGTGCTCTTGACTACCTCTTAAAAACAATAATTGTTAAATAAAATTAAAGTCATAGTACGGTGTCACAGAAAAATGGCAAAAAGAAACATGGACACCCCGCCAGATCAGGTAACAAAACACTTTCCTTATAAATAATATATATTAAAGATATACAAAATGACACAAAATTAACAAACGATACAATGTATAATTTTTCAAAACATTAAAAAATTTTTTTTTAAATATGCATGTTGTAAAAATATGACGGGAAGCGTTTGCTGAAGAAGTCCCAACTTCTCCTCATATTTGTCCAGCCTGTCCAAACAAGGGACGAAACAGGCTTTTGTTATAGGTCTCCTTTTAATGCAAAATTATTTTATACGGTCAATTTTTGAGAACCAAAAATTTGAGCTATATGTATGTCTGTCCTTTTTAGGTTGTATTAAACCATCTAATAATTTTATTCAATATGTCAAGTAAATGGGTACAATTTTTTAAAAATTTTTTATTAAATTGATTTTCCCAAGCACTAATTGGCTAAAAGTGATTCAATTAGCTTCACCCACAACCATTCCCACAGAGCAAAACCTATATATGACGTGATCACGAATACTGATTCTAGGACACGAGGGTACTGGACACGAAGGTACTGGACACGAGGGTACTGGACACGAGAATACTGGACACGAGGGTACCGGACACGAGGGTACTGAGCTAAGAAAAAATACGTTTGCCACAAATATGTAAATTTTTTAAACTGAATGAGCCGAACTAAATTTTAATCGTTTGAACGTGAAGACAATTAAACGTTACATAAGTCGTTTCGTTTTTAATTATAAATAACATTTTTTCTTGCTTAAATATAATGCAATTTAATAATTAAAAAACTACGTAAATTGTTGAAAAAACATCATACTAAAAGATGAAATTTTTAAAGGTTATTTTACACACAATTTATACCATGGGTTTTTAATAAAAACAGTGATAATGTTTGAAGCTATCTCCGAATCTCTGAAGCTTCGAAACCCTGCCTTTGAAAAAACTAAAGAATTATTATTAAACAACAATGAGTGGAATGAGAACGCCAAGAAGTTATTTAATTACTGTGCTTTTTTCTAAATCATATACTCGTACGAAAATACAAAGCGAGTTTCAGTTTTTTGCTGTCCTTTTATATTTAAACTTCTTTCATGGACTCTTAAAATAAATGAGTTTTTTTGATAAAATATTTAAATTAATAACTCCTGCAAAAATAGATTTTAGCAATAGAAATGTAAAAAAATAACTTCTTGCCTTTTTTAGTCCACTCTAGCTCTAGGAATTTACTTAAACACATGTTGATTATTTAAAACAAGGCAAACAAAATGTCCTTTTAAAACCCAAAAACATACAATTGTTAGATTTTTCATGTATGATATTTTATACATTTAAATCTAAGTATAAAGTCGTGAGTTAAATAATCCAACAACGGATCTTTGGGAGTCTTCAAAACCCATTGCACGGTAAACTTTATTTTCCTAAGCCTAAGCAAAACCTAAAAATTAAGCTAAACTTTTATCATAATATTTCAATAATATTGTGCTTTTTAAAAATACCGAAAAATTTACTGTTAAAAAAGGCAAGCAATTGTTTTTCGGAAAATATTTTACTAAAATGTTTTATTTGCAATTATTTCTGCAGTTATTTTTTCCGTTAAGGCATTTTTAAGAATTCCTTTTTTTAACACACCACAAAAAATAACCACAAAAATGTTTTGACAGCAAAATCAAAGCATAACAGCAACCTTAATGCTTATTATCTTTCAATTCGTCTCATAGATTCTCAAGATTTTTAAAGCTAGTTATTATATAAAAAAATTCACGAAAATGTATAGAAATTACACGAAAATGTTTAAATGTTATGAAATTACTAATTTTGTTTTATGTTTTCTCAATAATTTTATTTTTATAATTCTCTTTTATAAGTCAGTCAAACAAATAAATGATATTTAAAAATAATAAACTATTGTTATGCAATAAGTTTATTCCGTTTTATGCGGAAAGGATATGTTTTTTGCTCGTCAGTACCCTCGTGTCCAGTACCCTCGTGTCCCCCTTGCATAATGAATCGAGTATGCTGCGAGGTTGTGGTGAACGCAATTTTTTAAGCCCAGTACCTTTGTGTCCAGTACCCTCGTGTCCAGTACCCTCGTGTCCCGTTCCCCGAATACTATATGACTTTTGAGGGACCTGAAAATCCTGACGTGTGATTTCCTAATGATTTTCCGACAATTTTTTAAATCAA
>JASAMX010020928.1:0-17103 GCA_030248175.1 Microlaimidae sp. YZB2_3 | reverse complement strand
TTGTGATTGCTCTTCGTCAGTTACGTATACTGGTATGTGAATAAAGTGACCGTTGTTAAATTTGTTTTGCGATCAATCTTTTCATAAGTGTTTATCTTTTTTTTATCTTGTTTAACAGCAAGTGGGTTTTCCTGCTGTGGAGTCAATGGGCAGTAAAGTAAGTTGTTGTAGCTTTCTGAATGTTTGTTAGTGGGCCACCATGTTCACGTTCCGACGCCGTTTTTCAAGCCTAAACCGAAACCTAAACTCGAAACAGACCATATGTGAAAACATGGAAGTCGACCGCTTCCCATTATGCAAAAGTCCACAAATGATTTTTAAAACAAAATATACTGCAACAGTTTTCATGTTTTTTTTATTTTACGGTTTACGAGTTTCACCAAAAAAAACTAGGATGGCAAAAATACACCACGAACACTTTTGCATTGCTGAATAATTTTCCCTTATATTTACATAAAAAATTGAAATTCACACAGTTGGGGTTCTGTTTACTTGCCGTGAGGTCAGTAACAGCAAAAACACATAATATAAAAACAAAGAACAACGTGACACTATACAGCAAACACTTCAGAGCCAGCGGGTCAAAATTACCATAACTTTGTCCCGTGTGGTACAAAGTTACGGTGAAACAATTCATAACTTCGACCGAAGTTATGTAGTTGTATGTAACCAAGGGCAAATAAAGATGTTGATCTTGATCTTTATTTACCCTTGATGTTAACTTCAACCCGCACGGGTCAAAGTTACTGTGGTTTACTGTGAAGTAACTTTTTGTTTTTATTATGTAGGTAACAGCAAGAATATGTAGGTGATATATTATATATATTCTTAATTTTACTGACCGCACAGCAATTAAATAAAACTTAAACTGTCTGCATTAAATATTTGTATCTACATATAAAGCGATCAAGGAAAATAATCGAGCTATAGTATATGTTGTTCGAAAAATCATTCACGCTGTTTTGCATGAGGAAGGGCGGTTGATCGCTCAATTTCATAAATGCCGGTAAGCGCAAACTATGTACCCAGTGCAGCCAATTTTTTGTACCCGCAGTACATGATCGACTTTATCGAAGTAAAATAACTACTTTTTTAAAAAAAATTACAAGATTCAACAAGAAAAATCTACCTATAGACTTTTAAAGCCACAAAAAAGAAAGTGAAAATCTTTCCCGTGTCTTTACTTTTAATGTAAAAAAGTTGGAATTTAAACAATAAATACAGTTTTTCATCATATTTTAACATTACATTCTGCACTTTTTACATTAAAACTAAAGACACGAGAAAGATTTTCACTTTTTTGTGGCTTTAAAGGTCTATACATGGGTTCCTCGTAACCGCACAACACAAGGTACCGTAACTGCACAACACAAGGAACCCGTGTATACCATACCTCTTGGAATATTTTTTAACCCGTTGTGTGTATCTTTTATTTTTCTTATATCCTTCCCGAGGGTATGTGCAGCCGCTACCGAACATATTGAAAAATTTGCTGTGTATAGCAATGAACAAAATTTTAATTTTTGTAGTTAAAAATTAAAGAAATAAAAAAAGAAAAACTTAAATCAGCTCCGATCCTTGTTTAAGTTTTTTTCTTTGTTTGCGTTATCTTTTAAATTTTTAACAACAAAATCTAAAATATTTTTCATTGTTATACACAATGGATTTGTAAGCGGTCGGTGTCCTCTGAATTAAGCCTAAGACTTAATTACAACCCGCCCCCAGGAACGGGTCCCCAGGTTAACAGCCCTAGGTGTTAATTTGGTGGGTGTCAATTTGGTGGGTATCAATTTGGTGGGTGTCAATTTGGTGGGTATCAATTTGGTGGGTATCAATTTGGTGGGTGTCAATTTGTTTGGGTGTCAATTTGTTTGGCTGTCAATTTGGTGGGTGTCAATTTGGTGGGTATCAATTTGGTGGGTGTCAATTTGGTGGGTATCAATTTGGTGGGTGTCAATTTGTTTGGGTATCAATTTGGTGGGTATCAATTTGGTGGGTATCAATTTGGTGGGTGTCAATTTGGTGGGTGTCAATTTGGTGGGTATCAATTTGGTGGGTGTCAATTTGGTGGGTATCAATTTGGTGGGTATCAATTTGGTGGGTGTCAATTTTTTTGGGTGTCAATTTGTTTGGGTGTCAATTTGGTGGGTGTCAATTTGGTGGGTATCAATTTGGTGGGTGTCAATTTGGTTGGGTGTCAATTTGGTGGGTGTCAATTTGTTTGGGTGTCAATTTGTTGGGTGTCAATTTGTGTGGGTGTCAATTTGTTGGGTGTCAATTTGTGTGGGTGTCAATTTGTTGGGTGTCAATTAGGAGGGTGTCAATTAGGCGGGTGTCAGTTTGTTGGGGGTCAATTGACGTAGAATCTTTATTTCTCAATAATTGTAAAAATTGTAAAGTAGTTTGTGATAATAAATATTTGCAATAACAATTTGTAAAATGGCAACTTCGCAAAATAAAGAGAAGGGATTTTACAAACGGGTCTAAGAGAGTTCAAACTCTAAAATACATATTGAAACTAACTAAAAAAATTATGAAATTAAATTTGATTCAGGCGCCACCTATTAATAACATTTTTCGATAAAATTAAAAAAATCTATTGTTTCTTTAATGCCACTATATTTTTAACAAATTTAATTTTATTAAACGTAATAATAACAAAAAATACAAACAACAAAATATTATAACAAGTTTTATACTATGACTAGATTTTTTTAAAATAAAAAAGGGTATAAATTAAAAAAAAAACAAAAAAACAACGGCATCATTTAATAAGATAACGTAATTTTAATACTAAAAAACCCTTTAACCTATTGTTCATTTTAACAACAATGTTTAGCAGCATTGTTTTAAAAATTTAAACAAAAATTAAAGTTTGCGGCAAATATTTAGAAAAAAAAATTCAGTGGTTTTTAAAAAAAGTTTTTAATGTGTTGAAAATATTACTAAAGCTGTTGCGTTATTAATGGACAACCTCTTTGAAAGGGCCACTTATTTGTGCGCCGCTTAGATCTAAGTAACCCTTCTTTTTAAGGTTGTGAAAAATCGTTAAGTAACAGCTGTAGATCTTAGGACTCTTAGGGTTGGTTCATACTTATGTAAAAACGTCCTTTGGACAAAGTCCAAAGGACGTTTTTACATATGTTTACACGCTGTGTTTGTCCTTTGGACTTTGTCCAAAGGACGTTTTTACATTAAATATGAACCAACCCTTAGATCTAAGTTCCCCAAATTATAAGTTCTACAGTTTTTACGTAACAATTTTTCCCAACCTAAAAAAAGAAGTGAAATTAAAAGTGAAAAAAAACAAAGTGAATTTATAATGTCTCTTTAATTCTTTTTCAAATCAGAATTTGCTTATTTATGGACCGCAATTAAGTTAAATTAACTTTGCAGTTTCAAAGTATTATAAGAAATTTTTGACCGTTTGAAAGACGCTAAATTATTTTAAAATAAAGTTTCCAAGGGGTTTTGGCAAAACACTTTAGGTTTCTTGATTTGTCGCTACCTGATGGCATTTCGGTTTGGAGTTTTAAAGTTTTAAAGTTTTCAGGTTTTAGAGTTTTAATTTTAAATTTAAAATTAATAGCATTAATAACAGGAAAAGAACTTACGACTAATAATATAGCTACTTTGCAGCTTGAATCTAGGAATTTCGGTTATCAGAATTTTGATTAAACTTAAAATATTAATATTTGAGTTTTAAAGTACTTGTTTAAAATATTTCTTCCCCAAATTATTAAATAAAAAAACTCATTATATTTATTTATAAACCGACCTCCATTAAAGAAACTCCACCACTTTAAAATCAAAACCTACATTACGATTTTAATTTTGTTCTTACTCATGAGTCTTGACACGAAATAAAAAATTATATAGCATCCAGCAAAAAATGTTTTGTAAAAAGAATTTTTTTCAAATTAACATTATTTCTTGTAATTTGTTGTAAATAAAAAAAACACAAAAAATGAATTTTCATTTTGTTTAAAGTATCAAAAAGGTTTTAATGCGAAATAAATCACTTTATAATATTATTTATAAAGTTTATAAAATCAGGTAATTTTACTTGTAAGTAGAACCACCGTCAGAGAGTGTATACAGTATTTGAATTGTAATTTTAAAATAACTGCAGGAACTATTGCACTTGGATAGTGAAATAATAGATGTACACTACGTTTCGAAAGTTTAAAAAAATTTTCGGTAATACCATAATCTTGAGCCATTTTATAAAAACCCTGTAAAGTAATTGTAATAAAAACACTACTTACAGATTATTATGCCCTTTTTGTGCGTTAATCTCTATGTCGTTTACTTTTGCTTGTATCCGGGCTCAGGAATTAATCCGCAATTATCCTCCTAAGCTTCCTTTTTTGTACCCTTCTGTATAAGTAAAATCGTGCCTTCTGCTGGAGAACCATAATTTGGCGCCACAGTCACAGGGAGGGACCGCCAAGGACGGACGGAGACATTTGTTTTCTTTGCTTTATTCGCGGAAACATTTTGTCCTTATGTCGATTTTATTTGTTTTTTATTCACGAGTCATTGCGGTGTTCACGGGGCCATGCGAAACTCAACACATGGACGGTTAAAAAATAATTGAATTAAAAAAAATAAAAAAAAGAGAATTTAGAAAAAAATTCTTTAAATAAATTCAAAACAAATACTGCAAAACAAGTTTGTAATTAATGTTTTGCTTATAAAACCAGTCATAACTCACGAACTTATTAAGCAATTGTAAAACTTAAACTATCATTTTACTCGTCAAATACTTTAAAATCTAATGGTGTATTTAGTTTTAACTATTTCGAAATTTTTTTTATTAATAAGTTAAATCTCTCTAATAATTTACACAATAGTTCATCAAAAATTATTTTGATATTTTGTTTTTTAAAGAATATTATGAATAAAATAATATTTGAACCTTAAAAATTAATTGATTATTCAAAGAGTTATGACTATTTGTATATAGCGCTAATGTTAAAGTCGACCAAATAATAACCACATTTTTTATTGTTAAAATTATATATATTACTGATATAATAATAAATTTAAGACTTAAATTTTGACTTTTGGTGTTTTATATAATCTCAAAGCAAGATTTGTTTGTTTTAGCTGAAGAAATATGTGGTTTAATGCTGAAGTTGCTCAGAGTTAACTTTAAAATATATAAATAAAACTCAGCAGTCAAAGTCAAAATTTGACACTCCTCACAAAAAAATTACTTTCCAAAATGTCTAAAAAATCCAGAGTTAAAACTTAACTGCCAATTAACCAAAAAAACTTTAAATGTACAAACTGAAATAAAAGAATCTTGGTTTTTTTTGTTGACTTTAACTTTAGCACTATATAAAATTAATCATAACTCTAGAAATCATAAATTAAACTTTACAATTATCATTTTATTTGTTATATTCGTTAGAGAACAATAATATCAAAATAATTTTTGATGAAATATTGTGTGAATAATAAGAAAGTTTTAACTTATTAATCAAATCAAAAATTTCGAAATAGTTAAAATTAAATACACCATTATATTTTAAGTATTTGACGAGTAAAATGATAGTTTAATTTTTACAATTGCTTAATAAGCTCGTGAGTTATGACTGGTTTTATAAGCAAAACATTAATTACAAACTTGTTTTACAGTATTTGTGTTAAATTTATTTAAAGAATTTTTTCTAAATTCCCTTTTTTAATTTTTTTTAATTCAATTATTTTTTAACCGTCCATGTGTTGAGTTTCGCATGGCCTCGTGAACACCGCAATGACTTGGTAAAATCGTGAATAAACTTTATTATGAATTCATAAATGAGTTACAACGATTAAATAAACCCGAATTTAAAAAAAACTAATAATGTTATTAATGGTTTAATTAACTTTATTTTTTGTGTGAAGTATACTTCATTAACATACTTTTTTATTCTCGCACATTTTGAAATAGATTTTTAAAATTGCTGTTTTTTATATGTTGCGTTTTTCCACAAACATTTTTTAATGTTGGATAATTTTCGTTTATTCTCGCACATTTTGAAATAGATTTTTTTTATTGCTGTTTCTTATATGTTGGGTTTTTCCACAAACATTTTTTAATGTTGGATAACTTAGTTTTGAAAAAAAGCTATGTGTTAAAATTATAGTAAATCTGGGCCCGGTTGTTCAAAAGTCTAAAAGGGGCCTTTAGTTTAAGAGGCCCCGTTAAATTTAAGGTAAGTGGGCGGCTCAAAAAAATCGGGTTGCTGAAAGATAATGGGCCCCCTTAAAATCCCGAGATAAGGTGGCAAAAATAAGATAACTCTGTAGTTACCTTATCTTTTTAAGTGGCCTTCTTTTTCAGTGTTGTGTGTAAGTCGCACAACGACCGAAGTGTTTTATCCCCTTAATATTGTTTGAAAAACAAAATTATGAGATTCAACAAAATTATATTCGTTGAAACATAAATCTGGCGAAAATTTCTAGAAATTTTCAGACTTCGAAATTGTATTTTTCTTCGTATTTGTGATTGAATCTTCGGAGCAACGTGGTAAAAACCACAAAACGAAAACAATTTTTAAGTTTAAAAGTCTTAAAGTGGAGAAAGCTTCGGAGGTCCGCCCCTTAAATTAACAATTTAAAGATTATTTAAGCTCGAAATGTGTGTTAAATTGTTTTGTCCGTGTTTTTGGACTATTTTTTATCATTTTAAACAAGTTTTGAAAAAATTATAAAATAATGGAATTATTTATTATTCATTCATAAAATTAATACAGAAATAGAACGGAGCTCCAAAAAGCGAAGTTCCGCTCTGAATTTCGGAGCTTTGGAAAAACTCACTATTTAGTTTTTATAATATTGCGAGATTTCTTGGTATCATGCGACAATTCATGGCAGTTTAATCGGCATGCAGTTAGTATTTTGTTTGTTCTAATCGTTTACCAAGTTTGAGCGATCTACGCTTAAATTAGCTTTAGCAAAAAAGCAGGCTGAGAATGTATAACAGTAATGTATAGTAACCAGTGGTGTTCGCTTAAAATCTGGAGCAACTCGGAGCTTTGAAGCCCCTGTGCTCCGTATTATGTTTGTACTGATTTCATGAATATTTTAAAAGTAATGCCACAGATTATTTTGCCAAATTGTTTGTAAACTATGTTTATTTCATGACTTATTACATATAATACTAATAGGATTAAAATGCCAATAGAGCAATTTAAAATATTTTTCAAGCTAAAATAAATAAATTTACATTCTTATTTAAGAGGCGAAGCGTTAGCTCCAAAGCTATGTCCGCTTTAACTGGCCGGAGCAGAGGACCGGAGCACGATATAAGAGTAGAAATATCACTAATAGCAGCAGACAGACAGCTTAATTATAAATTATTTATAGTATCTATTGTAAAAAAAAACTAAGAATTCAGATAATTTTGAATTTGTTTCATCGTTTAATTTTTTTTTAAATTTTTTATGTTTAAAATATCGTAAATATAATTAGATAACTTTGTACCATTTGTTCCTTGTATTTTTTTTTAACTTGTAAACTCTGGCGTAAACTTCGGCAAAAATACACGAATTAACTTTAGTAAAAGTTTTTTTTTGTTTTATCATTTTTCCATCATAATTACCCAAGATTAAATGCTTAAGACTAGTGACGTTCCTACCCTCTAATATTATTATCTCCGTATAAAAATAGGGTTGCCGATTATAAAACTGCCAAAAGCCTTTTTTTGCCGATTAAATTGCTGATCATAGTGCTGCCGTGTGATGCTCTGCGTAAACTTCGGTAAGGATACAAGAATCAGTTTTATTAAAACGTTTCACTTGTTTTACGATCTTTATTTTATTTTGTTATAATTAAACAAAATTAACTGTTTTGAACGCATAACAAACCGACTAATTTGTTAAATACGCGCGATAAACAGAAGAATGCGTGAAATAAGGGGTTCCTTAAATATTTAAGGGGCCCCTTAGATAAGCGGCCCGTTAAATTGTTTTGAGCAACCACAGATAAGGACCCCCTTATCTAAGGGGCCCCTTAGAGGGGTTTAGGGTCGATGAAGCCGAGGGAACTTGGAGCCAAAAATAAACATCGCTAAAACCTATTCCTAAGCCTAAGCAAAACCTAAAAAAGATAAAAAATTTTTCCGGCGGCTCCAAGTTCCCTACTTACGGCTCTAAAGACCCCGTACCCTTAGAGGTTTGAGGGCCCAGTTAAACTAAGGACCCCGTTAAAATAAGGACCCCGTTGAACAACCAGCCCCTGTTGCGTTATTAATGGACAACCTCTTTGAAAGGGCTGCGTGTTTGCCGCCGCTTAGATCTAAGTTCCTCTTCTTTTTTAGGTTATGAAAAATCGTTACGTAACAGTTGTAGATCTTCGGACCCTTAAGGCCGGTTCACACCTGAGTGGCAGCTGATAGCTGATAGTGAACGCGCGCGTTTACATCATTACACTCTCATTGTTGCTGCGGTGTAAACTGTGTGCGCTGTGCGCAACCTATCAGCTGCCACTCCGGTGTGTGTGAACCGGCCTTTAGATCTAAACACACGGTGAAATCGCCCTCTTTTACTGTTTTAATTTTAAAGCGGTTTTCAAGGCACAATTATAAAGTTAAATTTAATATAAAATACAATTGCTGCCGAGAATCACAGCAACACAGTGGTATTTGTTTTATATAAATCAATTACTCTCTATTCCCAAATCAAAAATAGTCTGGCATGCTGTCGCCATGTGACAAAAATCATTAAGTGTAAAAAGTTTTTTTCATTTTTCAAAAATGCATCTATATTATTGTAAGTTTTTGTTAATAGCCCAGTAAATAAGCTTTAACTTGAGTTTCACTCCAAAAATTACATTTTTTAGTCTATAAAAAACTAGTTCTTTTTAGTTAAAACTACGATCTGACCTCAATTCTTTCGGTTCTACCCTCTATCTCCAAATCAAAAATAGTCTGGCATGCTGTCGCCATGTGACAAAAATCTTTAAGTGTAAAAAGTTTTTTTTCATTTTTCAAAAATGCATCTATATTATTGTAAGTTTTTGTTAATAGCGCAGTAAATAAGCTTTAACTTGAGTTTCACTCCAAAAATTACATTTTTTAGTCAATAAAAAACTAGTTCTTTTTAGTTAAAACTACGATCTGACCTCAATTCTTTCGGTTCCTTTACAATTTTTTGTATAAATTCAAGTACAGGTTTTCCTTTTACTGTATCTTGGATTGTCTCCTTGTTAAAATTTTCATTCTTAAAGCCGTCAAAGGACTCTGTTTTATTTTCTGCGCGATTTACTGACATTTTTTTCCGGTTGGTGGTTTTTTTCCTATCAAAACAAACGGTATCAAAACTAACTATTTACTACAAGAAGGTTTTATAAGAAAATTTTCGCTCAACCGCACAACAATGTTTATCATAAAAAATGGTCTTTGTTAAAAAAATTGGTATTTACAAGTATTGTAGAAATTAACTTAACAGCTCTGTGGAAGTGACAGAGTGGTCGCGACAGCCGCTCTCAGGCATAGGTGCTTTTGGTCAGGTCCGCTAGGGAGGGGGGGGGTTCACCCCCGGGTGGAAGGCCAAAATTTTTTAAGGAGGGGGTCCAGGGAAGTCCGGACCCCCCTGACTTTCTAGGGAGGGTGGAGGTGGTCAACCTCTAGCGAGGTGGTCAACCTCGCCCTAGCGAGGTGGTCACTAGCGACACTAGTCACTAACGACCCCCCTAGCGAGGTGGTCAACCTCGCTAGGGGGGTCAGGCCGGACCGCTCTCGAACTTTAGGGGGGAGGGGGGGCCTGGATTTGTTCTAGGGGGAGGGGTCCGATATTTTGGCTTTAGGGAGGGGGGTGGACCCCTCTTCTCCCCCCAAAAAAAACACCTATGCGCCCAGGGCCCGCATTCTAACGGCAGGTTAGAATTTATCGGGGGGAGGGGGTTAACTTTTATCGCGTGCTAAAGTATACGCGAAGAAAATCAATATTACCATTATTACCCAGGTAACATTTCCGAAGAATGTTTTCTATTGTTTTAATGCAAAATATTCATCCACCAACATAGGTGGATAAAAAAAACTCATCCCGGAGTAGCCATTTCCGGTGTATGAATTTACCGCTATGTTAGCAAAATAAGTCAAAACAACACAAACTATATGTGACTGTCACTCGACGTGAACAAATTTCTTTATTAAAACAACAGAAAAAATTTTTCCCGGTTTTAACCTAGATAAAATAGATTTTTCTCTCGCATCCTTTAACACGTAAAAAAAGTTATCCCGGGCTAACTTATAAACGCGCGTTAAAATACCGGCCCGGCCTAGAATAATTATAAAAAACATTAGAAACAATAGAAATGACCATTGTATTTTGAATTAACTGTATTACGCGGCGTGAAGTGGGAGGAAACTACAGCTGGAGTGACATTGAATGTTTCGTTGAAAATCAGGTTTCTAAAGATATTTTTTCTTGCTGGCTGACTTTAAAAAATTTAACGTGACAATTTAATAGAATTATATAGAAGACAAAGAACGCCCACAATAACTTAAACTGAAATTTTTTTAAGAAACAACCAGAAATAAATAGTTTTTTTAGGGCAAAGGTGGCCGGCTATGGATATTCTATATGACTGCCTAAAACCCTGTATCAGCACTATGTTGCTGGTATAGGATTTTAGTAAATGGCCCCACCCCTCACAGGGGATTTTAGGGATTGTTGTGAGGTCAGAAATATTAATATATTTATTTTTGCAAAATATGACACAAAATAATCAACTAATAAAACTAAACAAAAAAGTAAAATAAAAAATAAAACTTAAAATAAAATGAAACAAGCTTTTAAAATTTTATATCATGGGTGGAGCGGGAGCGCCACGGGACGATTTAGCCCCATGGCGCCGCGCCAACCATAATTAGAGAACGTGGGTAAATTTTAAAATTATGAACCTTCTTCTTCTTCTTCTTCTTCTTCTTCTTCTTATTATTATTATTATTCTAACGCTCCATCCTTAAAAACGATATTCCTCATTCGTTACTGATTCATCAAAAATAAACATGGGCTCATAAGAAAGAAGAAGGAATTACGCAACTTTCTTAGGAAGCACTTTTTTGATTTAGGTCCTTGTTATCGATTTATTGATCAAAATAAAAAATTTGAAAAATAGACAAATAAAAACTCCCAACCGCACAATAACAGCCTTTTGGCAACAATAAGGATTGCACAGAGCAGACAACCAACATCCCCTCATAAAAACCGCACAAAAACAGCAGACCGGTTTTAATTGGTGGCAGAAACGGAACAAGTTCCCAGCGCCATCTGCTTCAACCGCGCGGAAATCGGCGAAAACAACAGAGTACTTTTTTAATTCTTGTTTTACTGATGACAAAATTAATTCAAAGTTTTACTTATTAAAAAAAATAATAAGCGTCGGTGGCGCGGGAGCGCCACGCGTCGGTAGATAATCATCATTGGTGCGGGGGTGCCAGACTGCAATTTAGGTCACGGCACCGCGCCAACTATACTTAGAGAACGTGAGTAAATTTTGTTATTCATGTTCATCATCTTATTATTATTATTATTATTATTTTTACTTTAAAAATTATAATTGCAATCATTGGCGCACGGCATCGCGCCAACTATATTTAAGGAACGTAGGTAAACTTTGTCTGGAGCGCAACTGCACCGCACTAACTATAATTAAACAACGTGGGTTAATTTTGTAATTTAAATTCATCTTCTTCTTATTATTTTTTATTTTATCTCGGCAACGGAATGATTATAAACATATGTCATTGCGCAGCTAAAACTATAGTTTATTAGGCTATTTTTTAATTTAATTCAAAAAAAGTGGTAGACTAGCCTTGAAAAATGCTCTAAGAATAGAACAGGAAAAAGGGGCGATTTTTCCCCGGGCGTATGTTTAGACAGAAAAGATGTAGACTAGTCTGAGATGGACATTATGTGGACTATAGAAAATTTGCATTTGGTTTGGCCAGCTGCTCACTAAAAATTTCTACGATATGATAATGATTTGTTTATACATTGATCTAGTCACACAGCACTGTTGCATTTTTTTTAGTTTGATGAAATGTCAATTGAAAAAATCATACTCACAGCAATCTTTGACAAGCGCGAAATCGCCACTTTTTCAAATTTATATTTGTTTTTTACACATACAAATATAACCTTCTAATTGAAAAAGTGGCGATTTCGCGTTTGTCAAAGATTGCTGTGAGTATGATTTTTTCAATTGACATTTCATCAAACTAAAAAAAAAATGCAACAGTGCTGTGTGATTAGATCAATGTATAAACAAATCATTATCATATGGTAGAAATTTTTATTTAGTGAGCAGCTGCCCAAACCAAGTGCAAATTTCCTATAGTCCACATAATGTCCATCTCAGACTAGTCCACATATTTTCTGTCTAAACATACGCCCGGGGAAAAATCGCCCCTTTTTCCTGCTCTATTCTTAGAGCATTTTTCAAGGCTAGTTTTAAAATTTACTTACTGTTTTTTGAACTTACTTACTGTGTCCTCCTTCCTTTTTTTCTTGCGGCTCTCTGGTTTTCTGTTGCTTTCTATAATTAGATGGGACGGTACCCTATCTCACACCAGTCATTTCCCTACGTCTGCGCTTGGTAGGTGATCTTACTGCAGGAGGACTTGTTTTTGACCAAAAAATGATTATTATTTTTTGATTTGAGAGTTGCGCCGCCATGTTGATTGAAGTTTCTTTGAAAAAAGTATTCGTTATTAGCATTCAGTTCTTTTTCTTTTATAAACCAATAAAAAAAGTTAAATAAAAAATAAGGGATTTCAAGTTTTTTTTAAAAATAGGCGTAAAACACGTTAAATTAAAGGGAAAAACAATAACGCTCGACTAAGGGGCTTCGAATCTGAGACTTTAAAATGCAAATCCATGGTTTTTATCTAAACGCGTTATATAAACTGATGTTTTCTACCGCCGGTATTTTCAATCAATATTTTAAAATTTGTTTGGTGTGGTGTTTTAGGAATATTTTAAAAAGAATGTCAAAATTATTTCCGCATCAAAAATACAAACAAATTTGTGATGGTATTTTTTAAAACTTATTAGTTTGTGGTTATTTTTATTGTATTTCGCTTTTTATAAAGAAAATAATAAAAGATTTTATTTAAATATTTTATTTCATTTGTTGCGTTCTTTGCAATGTATTATAATTAATGAAGTAATACCGAAATAATATTTTTTATTAATTTATTCCTTTTTGACTTTTTTTCTAAGGGGTTAAATACATTTAGTAGAGATTTAGCCCTCCTCCTTACTTACAATATCACTTTCAAAAAAGTTAAAATCGAAAAAATACACATTAAAACCTTACAAAGCCATCCAACAGATTAAATAAAACTATTATGCCAACTTATACTTTTGAAAAACTAAGAGACTTACATAAATCCTCGCACTAAGTGAAACTGATGAAAAGTATTTAAAAACGTGACGGCTAGGAGAAAAGCGTGACGGAAGTCCCTGCATTATTATTTGCTGACAAGTCTGTCGCAGTTCGGCCGCTCCTAATGAAGATCATGGATCCAAAGGTTAAAATGGAACAATTTCCTAGCAGCCAAAAGAACAGCGAAAATGGACTTATTTGAAGCAAGAATCTCTGCCATAGGAGCAAACAGAAGAAGTATTTAAATAACTTATAATATATTTAAACTTTAAATTTGAAATTCGGAACATAAATACAAATGACAATGAATATAAATGACGTTTTCAAATATAAATTGGTGTTTTATTTTTTTAATTTTTTTATTTTAACCATTTCAAATATTTGGAAATGGATTCGAAATAAACTGCTGGTATTAATCCAACAACATTCAGTGTTTAAGTAATGTCGCTTCCTGGTAGCATTCAAGTTTAGTTTTCCTTTATCAATCGATAGTGATAGCAAAAATATATAATACTATATATTATATTAAGGAAAAATATGTCACTCCCTACTAGAAGTGAAACAATTTTGTGCCATTTTTTCAGCACTGCCATTAATTGTCATGTACAAAAAATGGCAAAACAACTGCCATTAATTGGCAAGTGTCGTGTAAATGGGCACTGCCTAAAAACTAGCAGTATTTTCACAAAACCAGACACAGCCAGCCAATCACAGCAAACAAAAAGGTATGAATTTAAACACCCACCAAGTTAATGTTTCAGTGTATCTTAATATAGTCGAGTCATCTGTCGTCAGGACGGTTTTAACCTAAAACCGTTTAGACGAGTAAAGAATCCGAGCCCTTTTTAAATAGCAAGAGCTCGGCTCAATTTCGGAATGCATAAAACGGTTATTTGATCGAAAACCGTAGTTACCCCAATTTTATGGTGAGGTAGAGCCGTTAAAAATTCACAAAAGTACAATTGTAGTTCTAAACTTTTGCCTTCGATTAAGTTGAATTTTAATGAGATTTTTCTTTTTAAAGCAGCCAAAAAATACAAGACACCATAAGCCGTCTTTTCATAAATAATGTTTTTTAAAAAAGACATTTTTAAATTTAAAAATTAAAATTTAAAAATTTAAGGCCTTTAAAAATTAACATAAGTCAAAAAAATCGGGGTAGCTGCAGTTTTTCATGAAAACCCAGTTATGCACCCAAAAAAAGCCACTCTTCCCCATACAGAAGAGAGCTCAGATTAGTCGTCTGAACGGAGTTAGGTGAAGACCTTCCTGACGACAGGATAATCTGCTTCAAAAAATATATTAAAATACGTTGAAACATTAACTCAGTGAGTATTTAAATTCGTACCTTTTGGTTTGTTGTGATTGGCTGGTTGTGTCTGGTTTCGCGAAAATACTGCCATTTAATGGCAGTGCCTAAAAAATGGCAAAAAATTGTTTTACCTCTAGTAGGGAGTGGCATATTTTTCCTTAATATATAGCATATAGTATTATATATTTTTGGTGATAGTCTTTCATTCATTACCTATTTATATAAAGCTTCTTGTTAAGTAGTTAAACACGAGTGCAAATTACCTGTCAGATACTGTTAAATGAGCTTTTTTAAATCACTTTTTAAATTAATATCTTTTTAAAAATTGGAATATTTAATACGTTATTCACATGCCAAAAATCGATCGTTTAGTGTTTGCAGCTAATTTCAATGACGTGTAGGAAGTTTTGTTGGATTTATCAAGCTGTATTCAATGATTGGTCACCGTTTACAATCCGCCGCATAAAAACCAAAAATTCATCTTTTTCAATTTAAATCAGAAAATATCGTAGGTTTTTTAGTAGTTGTTAGTAGTGGATTTTAGCCTTGTGGAACTTAAATTTAGTGCAAAGTTTTAGTTTTTCTACTGAGTTTCCCTTATTTTTAAGCTCCTAAAACAACATGTTTTTTTGAAGCTAAAACTTTTGATAAAGGCTGGATTGTTTTGCCTAAAATTTTTTTGATTGTATTTTCACTAGCTGTCATACCTATTTTTGAATAAACGCTCGAAACCAGCCGCATTGAAATTGCGTTTAAATAATATTTACAGAAGTAATTTTAAATCAAATTTTGAAGAAATATTCTGAAAGTAATGTTCTATTTAACAGCACACCAAACGGTGTTTCTTATTTTATATCGCTAAAAAGTCGTGTTAAAACTAAAAAGTTTTTTTAACCGCATGGGTCGCGGTAATGGCGGCATTGGTAAAAAGTGTTTTTACTAAACCAACAACAGTATGCCAACAAGACCAATGCTATAAGAAGTTTAATTTTAATTCTTAAATTAAGTGTTTTGGCTAATGCATGGGTGCAAATCCTATTAAAATTATTTTTGGAAACACTATGTTTTTTTTATTGCAGTTTAATCCAAACAATCAATGCGTTTTTTTTGCGGAACATGTGTAGAAGTTAAGTCACCTCAATGTGTTTTTTATTGCGTTCTGAAATCAAACCATTTTTTGGGTCATAGTGTTGTTTTAAAAATTATTATAGGGAAAAAAGTTTATTACTAGTAGTGTGCCATAGTAATAATGCAGAAAACACGTTTTTGTAACTTATTGTATACAACATAAAACATATTTAGTTCTCATTTTTTGTCTTTTTTGGAAGATTTCGATTTCACATTTTTCAAGGAAAGTAAAAGTTCGCGCGCATCTAGATTGTTCTTATTTATCATTCCTTTGTTAATCAGAAATTGGATCATTGCCTGATATACAAAACAGTAGTCCGAAACTAAGTCCAAGGCACAGTGTCGCTGGTAACGCAGCATGACGGCTATATCTTTGATAGATGTATGACCAGTTTCCATAGCCTGCTTACAACTCATGCTCAAAGCCGCTAAAAGAGATGCCCTAAAAAACATATTTGATTAAATAAAATAAATCTTCTAGTGCGTGCACACACAAAAACACACGCACGGACGTACGTATGCACACAGGCACGCACACACACACGCACACACACACACACACACACACACACACACATACATACACACACACACACACACACACACACACACACACACACACACACACACACACACACACACACACACACACACACACACACACACACACACACACATGCACATGCACATACGCGCACAGGCGCACAACCCGCGCACAGGCGCGCACACACGCACACACGCGTACACACGCGCACACACGCGCACACGCGCACACACATGCACAGACGCACACACAGGCGCACGCACGCGCACGCTCACACACACACACAGACACACACATACATACATACACGCAGACACATACACACACACACACACCACACACACACACACACACACACACACACACACACACACACATGCACATGCACATACGCGCACAGGCGCACAACCCGCGCACAGGCGCACACAGGCGCGCACACGCACACACACACGCACACACCCGTACACACGCGCACACACGCGCACACACATGCACAGACGTGTATACAGGCGCACGCGCGCCCACATGCGCGCACACACGCGCACGCACGCACATGTGCACATACGAGCACACACATGCGCGCGCACACACGCACACACGCACACACGCACATGCATGCACACGCGCACACACGCTCACACACATATTATGCATGCACACACATACGCATGCACACACACACACACACACACACACACACACACACACACACACACACACACACACACACACA